>JAANDH010001410.1:0-55230 GCA_011799765.1 Nymphaea thermarum
TCAGTTGTCTCGATTCCCAGATCCGGTTAGTTGAGAATGAGGTTTGGATGTTACGTTCTAGATACTGGATGCAAGTCCAGTTAATTTTGGATCAGGCAGGTATCTAGTTTGTAAATTCAGGACCTGTTAAGGATCTGATCCAGTTTAATTGAATGTGACTTATAAGGTTATGGTCTTACAAATCAAGATTTTTAAAGATGGACCAACACAATATACAGTGTACCAGTTCCTTTCTTTAATTTGGAACAGATTTATTTCTTCAGAAACTGTTCCACTCTTTCTTGAAACCGGTTCATCTCTTTTTAGACGAGCCCTTGATTTCTTTGCCCAGTTCAAAAAAGTTTAGGACTGGTTCTCGGAAATTTCTAACTGGATCATAAAGATTTCAAGCCAATTCAAGAGGTTTCAAACTAGTTCGTATAGTTGTGGAGGCCGATTTATATGTAATTGTAAGTGATTCAAGGGGTTCTAAACAAGTTCAGTCCATTTTAGACCAGTTCAAAAGGTTTTATAACTGGTTCACCCCATTTTCAGAATTGATTCATTCTTTGTGTGACTCGCTTGAAGGCTTAGAACACTTGTTAGAGTGGTTTGGATGGTTACCGACTGATGGGAACTTTGGATTTGCCCCGTCAAGCTCATTGTCACTTCAGAGCATGTTGAGGGCAACAGAAAGATATTTTAGCCTACATAGGCTTTCCACTTTGTTGATGTTACAACAAAACTTATGTGCAAACGGAGAGATGAAGCCAGAAACTTCTGGCCAAGGGGCACTAGTAATAAGTTTTTAAACTTTTAAAGGGTATCAGTATGTCAATAAAAAATAAAAAATAAATGTATGGAGGTATCCGTATGAAGATAAGCATTTTTTGTGGGTCTGTGTTGGGAATTTCCCACACATGCCTCCGCCCCTGATCCTACTTTCTATGTTACCAATTCTAGAAGAAATACAAAAAAATAGCACTTCAAAATCCTTTACTGGTCAGAAGTGTCTGCTTGAAACTAAGCAGACGAAACTAGCATCACACCAACTTGAAAGGTGAAATTTGGCAGCCTAAGCAGCTAATCCATGCCCTTTCTTTACTTGCACAAGCACTCAGATAATCCCTTACTTTCAAGGCTATTTCATGCTATCAGGTGATTCCATATTTTTTTATGACAGGAACTCCTAACATATTAAGAGTTCTAGCTAGATTAGATCTGCATTCCACTGCTTCAAACATGCAGAATAGATCAGCATTTTCCCCAAAGCAAGAATCAAGGGCATGTACACTACATATCATATTTTGGACGACAGAGGTCTTTAGTGACTAAATGATAGCTACGGCCATGAATTCTACTGTAACAGCCTCAAGGTGATATGATGAGAACAGTGAAACTTAGTAAACTAAAGAAAAAAGCGGAACTACTCATTTTCTGCAATTTATTAGATTTTGTTTTCCAACTTCAGCCCTTTTAGACATTTGAGTCACTCCATCTTGCCAGTCAAGTCATGTACACGGTTTCTTCCATTTATTTATGGTATATACTAATTTTTCAGAGAAGAGTTGAAGATGCAATTTACCTTTTTTATATTATGAAGGACATCTGAACAATTCTCGATCCACTTGCCTAATGCATCTGCATCACTTTAACGAGTCACCAATTTAGTACCGCATTTCAACAAAGCACCGATGAATTTAAATCACATGAATATTTCAGTAAGGTTCATGTACCTGTGTCACCGTACCTGTACCCAAAATAGGTACTTAAACACGAATACTTTTAGATTCAAACTGCTTAATTTTACTTTCATTTAATTTTTCCACATTACTTTTCATTCTATTCTTATAACTATTGTTTATTAATATACTAATGTTTTTATTCATATTACTTGTAAAATGTTGCTTTCATTTTGATTTTTTTATGTTATTTTACATATATACATACATATATCCTACCGTACCCCGTTCCCAAACTATACCCATACCCATTTGACTTAGCCGAGGACTAATTGAAACAAGCCTCTCGTTTATGCCTCGATACTCTGTAGCTTTTAACATCTTATAATCGCAGTCCCTCCAAATTTTTTGGTCAATGGAAATCCTGATCAATTTGAAATCTGACCTCAAGCTGCCAAGACCTTTCTGTGGCCAAGTGTTGCCTTCATCTCAGGAGCAGAGGCTAAAGTCTTTAAATTTGAGCAGTATGACTTTAGTATCTTCTTCTTACGGGATCTGGCTTTTACAATGATGTTTTTTACGCCCTAGTTCCGGCCAAACTCAGATGATGAAGAAACTTGGCCAAACTTTACCGGCGTATCCCAGCACATTCCACCTGTGAAACCAACTAAAAGTAGAGAAGCCAAAATTTGTCAAAGCAGCAAACTCGTCGGAGCACCTACACTAATAAGAACGTACAGAAATACATCATCATCTGTAAAGATGTAAGATCGGTTAAAATCTTTCTCTGTGACTAGCAAGCATGATGCAAAAGTTAGTGTTACAACAGGTCTATTGGACTGTACAAACTACAAACAGACAAACACGATTGACGTGGTAAAACTACAATTAACATATACATGTGAAAGATGGAGAACGGTCACGAGCTGACTAAGCATCATGAAATATCGACATTTTGCTGGCGACTGATACTGCACGTGCATAGTAGTATAATCTCCAAAGTGTAACATGATCCTGTTGAACGGCCAACAAGAACAACAGTGAGAAAATTACCTTACAGGATGAACTCAATCGCGAACAGAAATTACCTCGCTATCTAGTTCAATGTGGATCTTCTCACTACATTTACTGGCTGATGGATTTCTTTTGCCTAAGATTTCAACTACACGGTCAAGAGCTTCCGCTGGCAGCTGTTCAATGAGCCACCTAAGTTGTACCTTCTCAGCATATGTCATTGACCTGTTAGGCCCATTCGAAACATCAACTTATGGTTTTTATAACATATTCCATAGGTGGTTCACCATCTGTTAAATTCATGGATCTGAATGGCATGAGAGAACACTTTCAAGCCAGAAAAATGCATTAGCACTTGTCAACAACGCAAAATTGTAAATGGTAGTAAAGTGAATGAAGCAACAAACGTAAAATATAGTATAAGCACAATGTATTATAATACATCCAAAACAAGTCTAATCCTTGTTCCATGAATGGTTGCATATACCAAGATGAAAGAACATGGTATCCCACCCAAGTTCAGCTCTGTTGCATATTATAAACTGCATTGTGGACTGGAAAGAACAGTCCCTTTCTCAAGATTAAAATGGGTTGGTAAGATCCAACAGCTGACCCAGAACCAGATCCATTTAGTCAGAGATGGTATGGCAAAACAGTTGATATTATAAACAGACTTTATAGTTCAGGCATCCAAATCCAGGTTCAAAATCAAACGTGTCAAATTTGCAGTATTTTCACATTTTTCATAAAAATGAAAATCAACATGGACAATTAACTCTTTATGTATATTCTCAAATGTGAATCCTTAGCTTTCTATGATCTAATATTTTAATGTTAACTATCAACAATTCACGACTTATTAAATAAATCATAGACCAAATGCATAATATCTGGTTCACAATGCACATACTCACTAAAGAGGTTGCCAAACAATATCCTATCCAGACAGGATATAACATGGGTGCTGCACTCTCTCTATCTCTCTAACGATACATGTACATAATTTGTTGTACGTATCTTATGATACAAAAAGACGATTGACGTGGTTGAAGAAAAGAGGTTTCCTATTTCTTTTACAAAACGTACAAAATCTCTCATTTTCACCATAGATTTCTATTTTTTTGTGAAGACACTATAAATGCCTATTTTTTTTGTGAAGATTGCCATATGTTTTCTATTGTTCGAAGATATGACTTTAAAAAATCCTGCATGACAATGGTGCGCAAGGGTGAGGAAAATTATCCGTTGAAATTCATTTGCAAGTATTGTAATTAAATGATAAACAATGAGTAGATGATTTTGATTATTTTCATTTGTTACTTACATTCATCAATTTCATCTTGTGATGTATTAGAAGTTAAACTTTTTTAATGTGTTATTACTTATGACCTTATAATTATGTTAAATTGATGGATGTTCATTCTTATAAGACTATATTTATGTCTGACATTATTCTTTATGGAAAAACATATTTTCTTAATTTTTATGAGTTTTCCTATTTTTTCTCTATTTTTTATTTATTTTAATTGTTTGACATTAAAGAATAAATTTACCAGACACTTGTGATACGTTATGATGTGGCATATCTATTGGCCCAACCAATACAAGTTATGTAACACACTTTACAACATTATATATATATGTCCCTTTTTTAATAGCCAATAAAGAAACATAATTCAGAAATATTGCACAGCAAAAGCAGCAATAAGCTGCCAATGAGACTGAGCAAATGAGGTTGTGAGCTTGTGCATGTGCCTGTATCTCGTTGTATGTGTGTGAGGAAACGGTCCAAGAATGGATTGGTTTTTCTAACCCTGAGGAATGGGTCTAATAATGGCATTGGTCTTTCCAACCCCTCTTTTCCTTCTCTCTCTCACCTATTTTTCCTCTCTGCCTCTTTCTTTTTAGTTGTCCCTTTTCAAAACAATCCTCTCCACCTTATCGTAAGTACACCCTAAGGAGAGAGAGACTTGAAAACCCAGTTCCTCTTTTGGACCGGTTTTACTCATTGTCCATATCTATATATAGGCAACCATGCCCCACACACACCCAAATTTCTTCAAAAATGACAGTGACAGCATGCACCAACATCACATAAATTGCAATTCATATTAATGGATGTGAACATCTGCCATTTTCTGCAATTACTTAAAACATGTAAGAAGAAAAAAAAAGTTCTCTACCTGCTTTTAGATACCAAAACGTCAAGGAACTCATCAAGCTGCAACTCCATATGTTTCAGCTGAAAGATCAAGAAAAAATGTCATCAAACCACCAACTCATCAAGAAATTCAACGTCCAATATCACAGACCGCATCCAGGTACATATCATTGGATAACTTGGTAATATAGCTGAAGCTTTCAAGTCTTTAAGGAAACGCAGATACTCAAACATGTATGAAACATGTGCATAGATGTAGAACTTGTGGATTCATGCCAAGGATGTCAACCCCTCAGCATGTCTCCTAGAATTGATAATGCCATAAGAGACATGTACATACTCCATCTCTGTGTATATACCTCATACGGGATATGCATGTGCTTCTGCATGTGTTCGTATAAGTAAGTGCACATATGCATACTTATATGCATGCCAAAATAATGTACCAAAGAATGACTGCAATAGTCCATCGTCAAGTAGATTTTAACATATATACGTGTTGGTAACTTGGTATGGCCTTTTCACCAAACAACTCAGATTTAAAGAAGATTTCTATTTTAGTTAGACTTGGTGCAATTGCATGTTTTCTGGATTTAGAGAATCTTCTCTATCTTCTACCCATAGCTACAGATGTCGCATTTTTTTCAGAAACACATTTTTTTTGGAAGAAATCTGAAATAAATTTAACGACTTATAGTTGCATTCTGTTCACGTTTATTCTGTTTTCTCTTTTAGATGTTAATATCATGGACTAAACTTTAAACTTAAACTATTTATTTTCATTTTTATCATCATTAAACCATTATTTTTATCATTTAATTTAGTTTCTTTGTGTCCTTTGGTTAGTTGCTCACTTGTTTTTAACCCAACTTTTATGAATTTTTTTTCATTTTTCAAAAAATTGTCAACATCTTCCCATGAAAAACTCTGAAAAATACTGAAGGAGAACCTCATTTTAAAATATAGCCACAAATATCGTTCTCGAGTTTTTATCGGCAAGGTTTTTCCTGGATATTTTCGTTGTTTTTTTTCAGAAAACATCCAAATTTTAAAAAAAAATCAAAATATTGGGTAAAAATAAAATAATGAGAAACTAATAAGAAGGCATAAAGGATATCTTGTTAAAATGATAAAAATGATAAACTGATAAATAAATCAATGAAACAAAAGTTGAAGAAAATGAAAAAATAAATGAAAAAGTCACGATGAATTCACAATAAATGCATATTTAACATTTCTTTTAAATATCAAGTATTTTTCCCTTTTTCATTTTTTTATTTTTCGTTAATATCACTATATTTGTGGCTATGCTTCTACCTTCTACCTAGTGGCAAATGTAACATAGGAACCGTATCTAATTCGCAATGATTTAATTACTTAATTCTTTAGGTAGCATTTAGGTAACACCTTGAAAAAATCATTTTTGTTAACACCTGCTTTTGTAAAAACTATTATTTTAATGAGTTTCTGAGAAAGTCGTTTATATGTTTGGATGGGCATGACAAAACCAGCTTTTGAGTGAATAAGCTGAAGGGAGTAGTTTTTTCCACCTTTTGTGAAAACAACATTTTCAGAAAACCGGTTTTCTCAAAATGCCTTTTCCAATGTGCCCAAACATGCCCAAAATGTTGTTCTGGAGGCAAAAAGGTGTTTTTCCTCCAATGCCATTTTTGGGCATGCGTCCAGGCACGCCATTATTCAACTGAATAGTGGCATTTGATCTTCAGATGCTAAGGTCTCAAAACATTACTGAATTTCCTGAACAAACACAGACTAAACAGCAGAACAACCAAGTAGAGACAATATATTAAGATTTATTGAGCCTTACAACTAAAAATGCAAAAAACATTTTTGTGAAGCACCTTTGCAGAGAAATTGACAGACTGACTTTTGGTTGCTTCTTCAAACTGCAAAGTTGCAAACAACCATCTCGAGTTAATGACAGACAATGATGTTTATCTTGGGGATGAAAAAGAAACATAGTTTCAAGCTTTCATGACTAACAAACAGATAAAGAACACATGCATGCCACCATATGCCAGTGTTAGGTCAAAGGACAAAATCCTTCTAAAGATGTTTCACTTACATAGTCCACACAATCCATGGATGGAATACACAAATATGTCAACTAAATGAATGGATGAAATAAACAAATGTGCAACATATGGAAGACAAAATACAAATTCAGAACATCATTGAAAATGATAAAAACCACCTCTGATGAATGTAACTGATCCTGGATACAGGTTTATCTCATCCACTGTATCATATTGAAAACAATACCTAACGAAATAGAACATATGTATAACACAGAAAACATCATAAGTTCGTAAAAACTCATAGGATGCAATAAAGATGAGCAACATCAATTTTGTAGAATTGTGCATAGCTTAGTCACATGGGTACGGCTAGGAGGGCCCCGTACCCTACCGGTACGGGTACGGTACGGGTACGGGTATGGGTACGGGGTTGGGTACGGCGGGAAAATAAAAAAAATCAAAAAAATTCAAAAAAATCTAAAAAAAATCAGAAAAAAACAGGAAAAATCAGAAAAAATCAGAAAAAACTAGTAAAAATCAGAAACATTCAAGAAAAATGTATTTAAAGGAACACCCTTAGCATTTTGTTATTGTTTAAAATTTTTTGATATATATATATGTATGTATGTCCGTGTGTACGGCCGTACCCCCGTACCCACGTTTTTTGAAAATGGCCGTACCCGTACCCGCACCCGTACCCGTACCTATGTGACATAGGTGCATAGATATGTTTGCTACAAAGCTACATCACAAGGCATGAACGAAGAGCATGTGTGGAATCATGTGAACTTACATTTGTTTGCATAAAATTCATACAAGTAAGCATTAATAGGCAAAGATGACTATGAACCTGTCACATAGCAGGCGCACAGGCAAGAAGCAGTTTAAAAAAAAATCTCACACACTCTCCCACTCACATGCACATATAAACATGAACCCACAGCCACAACTACGTGACACACAATGCATAGAACAACATAGCATGTAGAGATTCTAAAATATGAGCAAACAACTGATGTTATTTAGAGAAAAAGCGCCATTGAGGTGAGGCAAAGCAAACCGTAAGGCTTGAAGAATTGTAGCATAAGCTTCAAAAGTTCACCAAATAATATATATTGTATAATAGAAAACATGAAACTAAAAGTTCATAAATCCAATAAGCATATAAGATATAACTTGATGTATGTACAAGCTGTAACAAAATCTTCCCTGGAAAAACTCTCCTGGTAAAATATGGGTTTTATGTTTGTAAATTTCTCAGTATAAAAATTTACCCCGCGAAAACGCCACAGGATAAAATTGGGTTAACATCCTGAGGCAAATCTCTTGAGGAGCCTCTAGAGGTCTGTCATATGTTGCCAACAAACTCTGTAATATAAAGCAATACAGAGTGTGACGAAGGCAACACAGACAAGGTCAACCAAAACTTATGACAAACTAGAGTTATCTGCAAACAGCACAAAAAAGGTTCTGCATATGTACATATCACACGCACACCTGAATGCACAAAAACAGTTTTTTCTCATTGAATAGTAACTGGAAAAAGTTAAAAAGTAGACCATCAAATGCACATGCATATGCATGCCCTCCAGCCCGTACACACACAAACACACATGTATATACAGTTGATTTTGAATATCTGAATTCAAAAAAAAAAAAAAGAAACACTCAATACAATGAGAATCTTGTTGCATTATGGCGGAACAGGACAGACTTAGTCCGTTTGTCAAGTATGCTGAACTCATAAAATTCTTCGATCGTCTGCCTCCCACATTTCATTAAAAAAATTAGAGAACAAACATAAACTCATAAGTACTTGTTTCAGATATTTAAGAACAATCAAATAGAGAGAGACAAAGAGAGAGCTGCCAGGTGAAAGTTTCTATAAGATCTCTGGTGAGTGGTGGTAATAGCTGCTGCCTGCTAAAAGTTAGGAAGCTCTGAAATCCAGGAGAAGAAGAAGACATCGGATACTAGGTTTTCTTCTCTTTTATTCTGCCATACTTTTAACATTAATGGCCTCAACTTGTAATTTCATTTGCACTCGTGCACCACCTCCTCTTACCTGATGTGCACTGTGCACATTGCCTCAACACACACGCTTTATGCCATAAAGTGTACATTTCATACTCTTGTGCCTCATCAGTAGCCCTTTATTGCCTTTTATGTGCTTTGAACAAGAATCGTACACTTCACACTCTGAAGCATACACTCCTATCAAGTAACACTGGCACAGAAATATTAGCACTAACATGCACCAGCACGAACTGTCTGATCCATGTGATCTGATGGCTCAGAAACAAACATATGTAGAGTAGCTTTTCGAAAAATACAATGGTGGTTAAATTGTTAAGCAGGCAACCAGCTAGACATGTGCCCGTATCTGAGCCATCTCATCAAATATTGATCAGACAGCTCATAGTGCTCACATTTCACAAATAATTGAAACTTTAATCAACATTCTATAGAAAACTTGACAATTGAAAGGCTTAACAAGAAAGGGACAACATAAAAACCAAAAGAACAATACATGTCTTATAATCTCCTCTAAAAAAGACAAAAAACTGAACTTGGTCAAATTTAATTGAGTCCAAAGACTAGTAGTCTAGTCAACAGAAGGTATATGGTTCATTAATTGCATCTCACAAGGCTTTGACTATTTCTGAGCCATGTCCATATCCTGAAACATCAGTATGCTTGTAGCTGCCTTTTAGACACGTCCTTTAGCAACAATTTGTGTCAAAATTTCCGTGTGGACAGTTAAAGTTTGCAAAAGAACAAGAAAAAAAAGTAATGCAGCATAGATGTGGATACTGTGTGGCAGCAGTACTCAAGAACAAACAATTTGCCAAAGCCAGATAGGAAATATATTTAATAGGAGTACAATTGCCAGAGATAGCACAAAAATGGTTATCATTGGAGGATTTTATACCTCTAACAATTGCCATCAGATCAGACAGGTTGACCAAGCACAATTAACCAAAAGGCAGTACATAAACAAAAGGGTCATATTTTTTGTCTCAAGTGAATAACACTAAAGATCAGTTCAGATTGCTTAAACATTAGTTTAAGAATAAAAACATAACACATTAGCTTTCACAAATATGTCATCATAACAAAAACAGAAAATTTTAGGATGTATCCATCTACGGACCTGTTGTGTTGATTGCCCATGACCAGATGTCTTGACTGATATGTTATCAGCCAGTGGCATAGCCCTGCCCTTCTTATAAGCAGGTTCATTATCTTTATCCACTGAAGGCAAAGGGGATGCCGGTGCATTATTGTCCGATTCTGGGCTGGTCGATATCAACTCAACGAAATTCTCCATTAGTTGCTTTAGATAGAAATCCACCACAGTGAATAATTTGTCATGGAATATGCCAAGTCTTAAATGTACAAGGTCGGGAATAAAGGCTGTCAAAGTTTCCAATCAGTGCCATATGCGTACACATTGTACACAAACAGACATACATATAAGCTCATGCACAATATGCATCCACACATCTCATGAGATACATTCATTCTATTACAAAAGTAGTCCCATTTAGAATTGTTTTTTGTATACCATTCACAGATAAATAAAGATGCAAATTTATAAAACGTTTAGGAATTTTGAAAGTGATAGTTTGGATAAAACAAAGAAGCAAGTGAGAAGTTGTGATAGTAGCAGGGTAAAAGTAGTCATGATGATGGCAGCAGCAACAGCAGCAGCACAGTGGTCGTGATCCTATGGTGGCAATGATGGCATGAGAGATCAAGTTCAAGTTCTGGCCATGATGGTCATGGCAGCAGTAGTAAGGAAATGGTGGTGGCAACTGGCAAGGAAGTGATAAGCTGGTAAAACTTAGAGAACATAAAAAACCAGTTTAGATATTCATAAATATTATAAAACCTGGTAATCAGGGGGAATACTAAACTTGTGAAAATTGTATACTAAACTTGTTACCAAAATGTTTGAAACATCGCACAAATTATAATACAGTTAAAATTCTTCAGAAATTATATAACAAACCATAGCCACAAATATCGTTCTCAGGTTTTTACCGGCGAGGTTTTTCTCAGGTATTTATCAGCAAAGTTGTTTTTTTTTTGGGGAAATCTCGGAGTTTTTTAAAAAGATAAAAAAAATCAAAATGTTAGGTAAAAATACAAGAAATGAAAAACTAATAAGTATTGTATTGCACTTAGAAGGTTATGTTAAATACCTAAAACAAGAAGAAATAAAACAATGAAATAAAAGTTGAAAAAATAAAAACAGAAAATGAAGTATAAAATCGCAAAAAAAACCGCATTAACATCACGATAAGTTCATTTTTAACGATTTTTCAATATATCGCGATATTTTCCCATTTTTATCATTTTCCTTATTTATTTTGTTAATATCGCAATATTTTCGAAAATATCGATATATTTGTGGCTATGCAACAAACTCCGAAACTTCTCAATTCAAGCCCAGAAATCACAGAACAAACAATTACGAGAACAGAACATCAAATGTATGAGAACCAAGAAGAGTAAACAATTGAAGACATCACAACTAACAAAAAGCCATTCAATCATCCTAACAAATGAGAAGACAAATGAACTGGTCACATCTCTCTCTCTCTCTCTCTCTCTCTCTCTCTCTCTCTCTCTCTCTCTCTCTCTCTCTATATATATATATATATATATATATATATATATATATATATATATATATATATATATATATATATGTGTGTGTGTGTGTGTGTGTGTGTGTGTGTGTGTGTGTGTGTGTGTGGACATGTGATCATTGAACCATGCCCTCTCCTCTCATTTTCCTCTCCTGTCCCCTCACGTCAGCCACACACGTTGGACTGTAGGTTTAGCATCGGAAATGGCAATGAACCAAGAGATAGGGGAATTATTAGGCCACATTGGTTGCTCACCATTTTCAAGTTGGTCAGTATTTGATTTTGTATGTTTCATTCCCACATATGAGATATGTGGATATAGAAGCCTTAAGATCGACAAAAGAGAGGAAGATTAGCATGAAACTAAAATTGAAGGCTCTCACTTCTCGGTTCTTCCATCATCCAACAGCATTTCATTGGACGAGTTTGTATCATGATGACCTCATTGATCTTGTCAAACCAAAATATACGAAATGAAAGGAACTATTTCGTACGAGTTATCAAACATTTCAAGATGATCAGATTCCTTAAAAATTAAGAGATCAACATATGAGCATACCCTTAGACTCTCTAGACAATCAAAAATAATTGACAAAGGCTAGCTGAACTTAACATTACATGAGAAAATGATTTATGTAGTTACCTCTTCCACTTCTTGGTTCAAGACAAAGACACATTCTTGAAGAACTGTCTTTAACATGCCCTTACCAAAATCAGACAAGTTTTCTCCCAATTCAGAAGAAAACATCACGTCAGAGTCATAATCAGCATCAGTTTCCACACCTTGATTAGCATGTCTTTCAACATCACTGAATTGAACTGCACCAGGAGAAATTTCAGCACGTGGCTGGCAATGTCCAGAAGGAAGGAGAAGTGAGGGTTCATTCGGCACAAACAGATCCTGAATTCTTTGCTTGTAGTAACCAATAAAATCTGGTCCTGCTTCGTTCATCTTTGTCCCAATCTAGTAGATCATTCACTTCTGAAATATTTTAGGGAAGCGATGGTCCCACTGTGTTCAGGAATGGGAAAACAAGCACCACCTTTTAATTTCTGCTTCTTGTCCCACTGTGTTCAGGAATGGGAAAATGAGCACCACCTTTTAAGTTCTGCTTCTTGTACAACAAAAGCAAATGCAATTCAAGTCCAATCAAATATGAAGGCTTGAAGTCTTGAAGATGTTAAACCCAATACACGTTCACAAAATTCAGTTACATCATGAAACTTGAACATGACTACTACATATCTAAGGGATTAAATGCCATGACAGAAAGCTTGTAGGGCTGCACAACGAGTCGAGCCAACTCGGGATCGACTCGAACTCGCTCGATAAACTTGACTCGAGCTCGACTCGTTTTTTAAACGAGTCAAGCTCGAGCTTAAATATAAACTCGAATATGTTAATGAGTCGAGTTCGAGTTAGTCGAACTCGACTCGACTAAACTCGACTCAGCTCGATTTTGTTTGGGTTTTTAAGTTTCCCACCTTTTTTTCGTTTAACCCGCTTAATCTCATTTTTTGTTTTACATTTTTTTATTTTCTCTCTCTTTTTTTTTTCCCTCTCTTCACCACGCCACACACCACTTTTCTTTTTACCCTCACGTTCTTTTTACTCTCATTATTACACTTCCTTTCCCATCATTTTGTCTCTTTTCTCACAACACGCATTCCTCTTCCCAAAATGTGGTTTTCAATGGCAGGTGGCAGCCTTTCCTTCTCCCCATGTCATGATGGGCTGCCACATCGTGGTGATGAAGCCCAAAAGGAAGAACGCACCTTCAAGGCAGCGTGTTGCGCACGCTGTTTGACATACCGACGATACTCGAGCCGCTCGAGTCGAGCTCAAGTTCGAAAGCAGGCGCTCGAGTCGAGCTCGAGCTGAAGTTCTGAAGCTCGTGTCGAGCTCGAGTCGAGTTCGAGCTGACTAAACATGAGTCGAGCCGAGCTCGAGCCGGCCAAGCTCGAGCCGAGCTCGAGCTTGGCTCGTGTCTAACTCAACATGTAAACACTCTTATTCCTTTCATATTATATTATATCAGTAATCAGTATACCAATAATTGGCACTCTTTGTTGTGCCAATTATTGGTATACTGATTAAATTCTATTAAACAGAAGCACAGGTGTATTCAGTTTAATAGCAGCAGCTAAAATTTTCTATAGACACAGAAAGCGAAATAACATTGAATTATTCACAAAATATGGCATCCCATCAAGAAATTTCCCATATGAAAGCTGCATATTGAATTTCAAGATGAAACATTAACATGAACGTCAAAGCTGACACAATGAACTAATTCTTCCTGATTGTGTAATTTAATTTGACATTATTCCACCTAGGGCACATAGACATGTATATCGAATCAGGTGGCGGCATGGATACAAGTCCCATGCAGGACAACCTTCCAAAAACAATATATGAGCCACAAGAGAGTGTGTGTACCCCGACCCCATGGGTTCATGTTGGCCAGTGGACAGCTTATCAAAGCCAATGGTTTGACTGGACGGCCATAATGGGTTGTCCACTTTTTCCTTTCATCTTTTTCTTGTTCTGTCCATTCTCTCTTCCCAACTCTCTCTCCCCCTCTCACCTATGTCACACGGGTGCGGATGCGATACGGGTGCAGATACGGCAGTTTTCAAAATTTTCAGATACGCGGACACGACTACATTAAATATTCTAAAAAATGATAAGATTAAAAAAACATTAAATTAATAGTACAATCTTGTGAGAAAATGTGTTTTATCACAAAAATACTGAATATTTGAAAGAATTGTTCATGGAAATAACTAAATGCATCATAAAAAATTGATAAAATGAAAAAAAAAACATTAAATTTTTAATTTTTAATGTTAGCCGTGTCTAGCCGAGTCGCCGTGTCGGCGAGTCGACACGGGTACTCGACCTATTTAGGCGAGTCTGTGTGACATAGCCTCTCACACTCCCCTTTGTCCCCTTTCTCCCTTGCCATGGCTTCCCCCTGCCCTTCGACTGCTACCGCCTTCCCTTCACCGGTGGCCACCACTGGCAAGCAAAAGGCTGCATCCATGGGAGGGAAGAGGGAGCCCATGGCAAGGGAGAAAGAAGGGGGCAAACCGAAGTGGGAGGGGGGCGATGGGGGAGAGAGAATTGGGGAGAGTGAATGGATAAGGGAAAAATGTGGACAGCCCATTAGAGCCCCCAGATCAAACCATTGGGATATCCTAATGGGCTGTCCAATGGCCAGTGTGAACCCTGGATTCATGGTTCAGATTCTCTCTCTCTCTCTCTCTCTTTCTATATGTATATATATATATATATCTGTGTGTGTGTGTGTGTGTGTGTGCAGGATTTGTGGCTTTCTTCATCCGGGTTTGGACAAAGAAATCCTTCGGCCTCTCACAACACACCACCTGATGCATTGCATTTGATAGTGTATTTAATGACATTGTCACAAATATCATCCTCTGCCTTTCAACAAAGAGATTTTTCACGTTTTTTTTTTTGGGGGGGGGAAGGGGTGGGAAGAATCTTGGAAAAGAACTCGGAAACCTTTAAAAAATGAAAAAATAGGTATAAATGAAATAAATCAGAAACTAATAGGAAAACATAAGTGATACAAGGAATGTTTTAAATTTTTAATGTTGAAAAATATTTTAATTTAAGTTTAAATTTGAATCCATGATAATAAATGCTAAAAAATAGAAAAATGAAAAAATCATGAAAAAATCACAAAAAAATACTATAATAACGCGATAAATATATTTTCCCATTTTCTTCAAAATATCGTGAATTTTCTTTTTTTTTCATTTTTCTTATTTTTCATGTTAATATTGTGATATCTGTGACACTGATTTAACCATACCGGCCAAAATGCATTGTATTAAGCGGCCGTGATTGGATGGAGCATTGGATGGCCAAAATACATACATACATACATATGTATATATACATACATACATACATACATACATACATACATACATATATATATTAGATGTTGGATAGCTAACATTTAAAAATGCTTCATTAAAAGGGCCCTAAATTGTCGCTAAAGTCAATCAATATAAACCATTGTCGCACCATATGCCATTGCTAATGCCAACGTAGTAACTGTTTTTAGCAACATATTTTATATCGAATCGCCCATATTTGTGTTTCAACATGCTTGCGCTCTAATGGCTCTATACCTGCTTTCAGATCAGGTTAACTTACCCACAGATTATGTCACATGGCTGAGGGCTGCAAGTGCGGGATATGGCAATTTTCTAAAAAATTTAGCTGCAGGTGCAATGAAGATAGATAGTTATACTTATATATATATATATATATATATATATATATATATATATATATATATATATATATTAAAAAATTTAGCTGCAGGTGCAGTGAAGTTATATATATATATATATATATATATATATATATATATATATATATATATATATATATATATATATATATATATTAAGCATTGTCGCAAAAAAGATTATCCTTTTTGAAAAAGAAGGAAAAAACCTGTTTTATACATCAAAAATAGGTTAGCCAAAAAAAACTTTTTTGAAAAAGATGTCATAACGAAAAACAAATGCAAAAAGATGCACTTTTTTGTGTTCTTTGGGCATTTTCTCACATTCTTTATTTCTACATTTTTTTGAATTTTTTGCATATTATTTTTATGATTTATTTTTTTTACACTTGCTGAGATTTGCCCAAGAATTTCAACTTTGCCATATTATACCCATAAAAAAATCTCGCCGTTTAAAACCCATATACGATATTTGGAACAATGGTCTTAAGGGTAGTTTAGTCAAGTGCACACTTAAAATGGTCAATTTTTGCCTGGCTCGGCCTAGTGCACCAGATGTGTGGTGTTTGAGATGAAGCAGCACCACGTTGACATGAGCGAGAAAAAAGGAAAGACTTACTTTGTCTCCATAAAAAGAGGCCTCTTCATGGTTAAAAACATGCCCAAGGTTGTCCCTAGTCCCCCTAGGCTTGGCAGGTCGCCTAGGCTGGTGCTTCTCAGGCCATGTGCCATTTGAAAATGCCTAGGCCAATGCCCAAAGAACCTAGGCTCACAAGTATTTTCCTTTTTTCCATTAACAACTACTGTGTTTCCTTTTCCCTTCTTTTTCTTCTTTTTTACCTTTTTGCTTCATCTTCCCTTTTGTGTTCTCGAGGTTGTATGCATATATGCAGGTCTCACAAATTTTGGCTTTCCCAGTAAAGCATGTTCAGGGTTCTTGATAAAGCGTGCTTTTGCCAAATGTACCAATCTGAATTTTTCTTCCAAAAATTTGGTTAAATAAAAATTCTACCTTGAAGAGAAAAGATATTCCAGTCTAAATCAAAATTGCTTTAGCAGTCTAAACACAAAAATACACCAGCACAAGATAAGTCAAAAATAAGTAATTATAGAAATGACACAAATGGCAGTGATAACAATCATAGATTTTTGCAATGAAAATACTTAATGGTCATAGTATCATACTAATACTGACCAGATACACTAGTGTCTATGGTGAGAAACTAAATTCAATGGAAGTGATGATGTTATAGTGCCAATGATAGTAGACATGGTGGCTATTCTAAAACAACATAACTGATACATTAGTAATAGCAACAATAAATTTGATAATCAATGAAAATGTATCATAATAGAGCATAATAATCAAGTTTTGCTTCGCAATAGTCAAAATCTGTGAAAATTGACATAGGCACTTTGTGACAAGGTTAACCACAAAAGAAGCAGTCAAACAAGGATGCTAATAGTAACAAGCACGCCAGGACCTCGTTGATCACAATAGGAACACAAATTGACAGATAAAAATTAGCACCCAAAGGTTCCTAAAAGGCTAAAATATCTTATGGGGAAGATAGTTCATGCAGCTCCTCATATCTCAACCAGAAAATCACATAATGATAATGTCTGCTTCCCAGTTTTATTATGAAGATGTATCACATTCCATGTAGTTAGAAGCACCTGAAAATTTTTGGTTAATTTCTTTTCTAAATTAATTAACATAGAAAAATATCAATACAAAATGAGCTAGTTGATGCTAGTGGTGCCAATGATGAAAAAGGAAAATGTAATGAAAGTGGAATTAACTGCAATCATAGTGTAACATCCCAACTTTGGGGAATGGCTAGGAAACAGTCACGTTTCTAAGAATTTGTATATATAGAATCATAGATGGTTATACATACCTTCATCCTACACCAGCTTGTGCCCTAGTTGGTAATGCATGTTTGTTTGCATGAGCATTTGTGGTTATGGTATGGTTTTACTGTAACTTTGTCTCACTTTTTCTTTCAGTAAACAAACGCGAGTTGTAAGTACAGTATTTTCAACCTACTGGCTCAGGCCAACAAGGGGACTTGTTTCTGCTTGAAGTTGAAATTCAGCGTGACTCAGTTTTGACTCTATCAAAACTCAGTTTGACTTCGCTTTACCTGGTCTGAAACTCGTTCGACTGGGTGCAATCTGGTGATAGACTTTGTATTTTGTAAACAACGAAGTTCTGGTTACCAACTACTTAAATTTTTATGTGAATCTTCTAACCTGTTTGAATATAAATAGAATTATGGATCATTTATTATATTTGCATATTGCAAATGAAAACTTAAAGCTGATTACTTCAGGTATGGACCATATGGTTATTGATTTATTTCAATTTTTTGAGCATTGGGCCCCTTACTTTAGTTTTAGATAATAGATAGACACCTGTGAGATTTTTAACTATTAACTAGTCTTAAATGTTGAATATTACTACTGGTTTCATAATGAAGAAATGATGCAGATCCCTCTCTCTCAATCTCCACCCCCACCCCTTCTCTTAGTAAGAAATAACACAAAATACAGCTACTGCAAGTCAGATCTCAAAGTTTGGATTCACCACTATATTATTTTTTATACAGAGGCAACAAAAGTAACAATCACAATGAATAGAGGTATGCTTGCCAAGGGCATCCTCTGTTTGAAAATTATTATTACGATTTGTGAAATAATAATTTGTGAATTAACTGCCTGTTTGTTTTATATATATAGACACACACATGGCCAGTACCCACACCGAAGTGTTCTTAAAATGTTCCACACAGTTGACTGCACTTGTCATGGCAGATACCCTAATTTGGTGAGTTGGCACCTGTGTCACACAAGTACGTGGGTTTTGTGCATGTGCCCATACCGATTTGGTGGTACGCCAATTCCGGTACTATGGCATGCCCTGGTACGGTTTGGATCGGTTCTGAGTCGAAACCCATCCAAACCACTTCAAATAAACTCATTTTTGCCTGACACCACTTCCTCCTTCCTTACCTTCATACAACATATCTCCAGCAATAAAGGCAATGGAGAGCTTTGCTGGCCAGCGGCGATCGGCGACGGACGTCGGCCAGCGAGGTAAGTGTTTTTTCCATTCTCTTCTTAGGGTTCTTTAGATTTTACCCCATTTGTTGTTTTCCCCTATTTTTTGTGTTTCTTCTGTCATTGTTAGAGAGTTGGATAAATCTTTGTCTAGATTTTTGGCTTGCTCCGCAAGTGAACGTGTTCTACTACACCTACAAGTTCATATGTTTCCCCTTCTCTCTGATTTGAAATCAATCTCATGTCGTGCCATCTGTTTCTTATATTTATGTTACTTTTTTTGCTGATTTCATGTATATAATTATGTTTGAACTGCCGTGTTTTTCTGGCTTCATTTATATTAACATGTTTTGCTGGTTTCATTTATATTTTGCTGGCTTCACTTATATTCACATGTTACGACTGGGTATGTTTGGATCAGTTCCGGGTCGGAACCGATCCAAACCACAAAAAAGACATCGTCTTAGTCTATTTATATTTTTTTATGAGATTATATGTAGGAACTATAAAAGGAACATTATCTTAATGATGTGATGATATCAATTTTGTTTTTTGGAATTAAAAATATATAATTATCGCTATACCACTGTACCAAGATTGGCGAAACACCGTACCCGTGCCCGTACGTATGTGACATAGGTTGGCACAAAACCATGCTTGCACCTGCACACCAGCAGGCAGCAACCAGTGCAGGTGCAATGTAGAAAGGAGACTCCACGTGACAAAGAACCACAAACATTTCCACAACAAATCACCTATTTACAACTAGTTTTCAGTTTGAAGACCTCCCAATGAGAAAAACGTGTACCTTATACAGGCATTAGTAGGTTGGTGATCAGGTGTGTTGCCATCATCAGGAGTTCGATAATCTGAGGCTTTTTCTTCACTAGAAAGAAACCTTTCCACCTGCACAAAATATTCAATTAGGTAAAAAGAATAGAAGAAACTGTAAAAAATCATCAAGGAAAACACAGACTGGAAACTTAAAACCATAACAAAAAAAACCTGAAAGGCCACTACAACTTCAGTGCATTTGCTCAACAAGGCAAGACGTGCACATCACAAAGACTGCATATTGAGTTATTTGTGTTGATCTTTTGGAAAAATGATATTTTATTTCAACTGTTCATCATGTGATATTCAACCTATGCAATATAGATGACACCCTCTTGTCCATTGTAGTTATCATGAAAAAAGTAAATAATTGGTAATATAAACGACATATATTACGATATTGTGAAAAACAAATATCCACTATTATTCCAGTAGTCTTTCAACTAACAGGGGCATTGTCAAGTGTTCGTGAAGCTAGATTGTCTGGCTAGCAAGTAGAAGAGGAAGGACAGACAACTGTTTAAACACTGAAGAACTTGTCACCATCTCAATAACCGGACGATTGTGACAAACAGAAAAAGGGGGCAAAAAAATCAAGAGCAAGGCCCGAACTGATTTCGAAGACCTTAATGGGTTTGTAAAACGTGAACAACCAGCCCAAATCGGAAATCATAGAGGACGTTAGCAGATTTTCAGAACGTGGGCCAGAAATGTGAAGAACTGAACCTCTTTACGAGGCATTAATACATAACAACGAAAGCGTTCAGGAGGTTTTGAGCAAAAAAAAAAGAAAAACGAAAAACGAAAGCAATGTTCAATCATGAATCCAGGTCAACGAACAACTCAGAAAGCATTTACAGGATGACATTCAACATCACTCAAAACCCCGACTTGGTTGGACATCCATGGAACATCAACAACACTGAAGCCAATAAATCATCGGTCGCCGGTGGAGCAAGGTAGGAAAAGAGCATCGATCATGGAAGGCTGTCGGATTTCACACGGCTGGGGAGGAAGGAAGGACTTACCTTGACAACGTAGTCGCGGTGGCGGGATACGTCTGCCTGGGCGTGCAGTCGTGCAAGACGCCGGGGAAGGAACGAGGGAAATGTGTGTGTGAGACAGAGAGAGAGAGTGTGTGTGTTAGCATAGTACCGACATTTATTAAGAAGCTTTAAGAAAAAGAAGTGAGGTGTTTAAAATTCATGTCAATATGTGGGTCGATTTTGAAATTCCCTTTAATAATTTAAGGGTTTGGAACGGTGGTCACTTTCCGGGTTATTGCCATGGTATATGGGAATGCCGTTTCTTTTTTTTTCCTTAAAAAGGCTGCTTTTGGTGCTTTGGAATCGTATTTTCAATTGAATAGGAAATTTGCATATTCTTTGTCGCGAATAGATTTAGTTTAGAATCAATGTAATTGTTGTCAGTTTTTTAACAAATCCGGTTTAATGTGTATTATTTAATTGTAGAGCTTATTGGTTTAATAATTATTATGCGTGATGTTATAGCAGATTTTGGTACTAATGACTCTGTATAAACTTAGGTGGTTAAAATGAACATTGGTTGATTATAAATATGCTTGTTATGTCAAGTATGTATGCTTAGAGTAGATGTTACTCCTACATTTCTAGGTCCGGGCCAAGAAAAACTTGGCCCGGGCCGGACCCAGGCCCGATAGGGCGGCCCTGGCCGGCCCGACTCCCGCTCCCCTCCCTCTCTGTTGTCCTGCTCCCCCTCTACTTCTCTCTCCGCTTCGACGCTCCCCCTCTGACCTATGCTCTCCCTTCACGTCTCCCTCTCCGCTCCCCCTCTGTCCCCATATGCTTCCCTCTCCCTTTCCTTTCCGGTCTCCCCTCTCCCCCCTCCTCCGTCTCCCTCCCCCTCCTCCTCCGTCGCCGTTGCTAAAACCGGAAGGCGACGGCGGGAGGGCGGGCCGAGCCTGGCCGCTCGGCCTGACGGGTCGGATCGGGCCAGCCCTTATCGGACCGGGCCGCCCGACCCGATGCCCACCCCTATACATTTCCATGTTAATCAACACAAACTTCTAGGGCTTAAACTTTTAGGGCTTAAGTTTTATGACGGTCATATTTTGATGCAACAACTCTTTTCTCATAACATACATTCGTCACTGAGAAAAAATGTGAACTTGGTGATTCAAATCATCGGCTATCAACTGGTCTTTATTTCCATTTACCGAAGAACAAGACATTAAGAAAGAAGAAGAAACAAGCAACCGAAAGACAAAAAAAGAAGAAAAGGCAAGTCTTTTTGCTCGAGTTGAATCCGTATCCAATTTTGCGGGCTCAAATGTGCCTGCGGGGGAGACATAAGAAAAATGGGAGGGTGAGGGCGAGAGATGTAGAGAAAGAAAGAATACCTGTCGCAATGTTATCCCTCCAGGCAAGACACGACCGCAATTGCTTGGCAGCCTTCTTCACGTTCCCTCCCTTGGCATTCAGGAACCGACTTATGCAGGCATCACTACAGAACTTCTCCTATCAGATATAACCGAATATTCAGACATAGGGAGAGAGAAGCAGAAAGAGAGAGAGAACCTGCTTAAGAGTTAGGTTTCCTTGGTGGTGAGGTGGACTTGCACGATCTTCTGTTTGGTTTCCCCCTCCTTCCCATGCTCCTTCTATTCTATTCACCACCGGGGGGCCGTATATTTCAGCTGTCGTTGCTCTTTTGCCTCGTAACCTTAACCAGCCTGACTGCTCGCCAGAGAGAGGGAGAGAGACGGAGTCACAAGAGTCGCAATGTCACCGCAAACTTGAATAGGTAAAAAGAAAGCCAAAAATAAAGTACCGGAATTTGTAATTTCTAGAAACACGTACCAAAAGAAAGCGAGGCAGGACAGCACAGCCTTGGCACAATCTTGAATAAGAACGGAGAAAAGGAAAGGAAACCGAAGTTCATAATTTCTAGTGGGAAGTCAAGTGCTGCTCACCATTATATCTCTTAGTAGTAACTCATTCATCTGATTTTGCAGGTTGAAACTTGAATGGAGTGGATAGAGGCAAGATTCAAATTCAAAATTTAACTTTCAGATCCAAATTAGATTCAAAACTCAAGTTTATATTCGAATCAAACATTTGAAACTCAAAATCTAAAATCGAGATCAAACAATAAAGTCTGGTGCTATAAGCGTTGCATGGGCGTGCACAGACATCTCCATTGTTTTACGCTTTGTCTTCGTACCAAAATATGTTTTAAAACTTAAAACGAGGCCGACCACTCTTTTGTAACGAAAGAACAGTTTTATACACTTTTTAAATAAATTAAACAAAAAAAATTATTTTTTATGCTTCTATACGAAAAACCCTTATTGCATATCATAAAGTCTAAATATATATATATATATATAATAAAAAAAAACGAGTATCGCGCGACGCGCAGTCGAGCGTCATGCGATTGCGTGACGGTTGTGATAACGCAATCATTACGGGCTGTGCGCCACAGTGCCTGGTGCCCAACAGCGCCAGGACAGGGGCCTGCACACCACGCAAGCCCCATTTGCATGTCAAAACCGCCCCCCATTCGTTTCGAATGGCAACAGCCCTGCCTAGACCCCAAAGGGGTGTTTGCAGGGCCAATGTCCAATCTCACTTAGTCAAAACCTATTTTAAAAAAAAATGAAAATAATTCAAAATTATTTAAAATTCGCACGAAAATATTATGAAATTCAAAAAAAATCAAATTTTGAGTTTTGTCTCAAAAACTCCTCATAAATACCTCCACAATCCCCCCTTTTGAGCATGAGCTAGCCCTTTAGAGAAATTCTAGTGTATTCTCACTTGAAGACTTAGAGTTCTCTCTTAGCTCTCTGAATCTATTTCCTTCTTCCTCTTTTCTTTTCATTCTTTTTATTCTTCTCCAACTTGGAAAGCAAGCTACAACTCTTGAAGGGGGCACGAAGAGATCTCTTGAAGACATCCTTTTCATCATCTTGTTGTTTTAATCAAGCGGATTTAAGATCATTCTAAGCAAGGTTGTTCTTTTTTCTAAAATCATTTTCTTTAGAGGTATGTAATCAACCTCTCATTTCATTCTTTTCATTGTTTTTTCTCTTTTCTTAAATATAGTCATGTTGTGGTTCCTTTATTTTCTCTTTTCTTCATCTCCTTACGATCATATAAGATAACTCTAAAATCTCTTTTTTGTAGTCAAAAAGTTATTCTTGAGTGCACCGAGAGTATGAGAAAATGAGATGATATTTCATTTTATGATTAAATCATGTTCTCTTATTCTTCTTGAATATAGTCTTGTGTTGGTTCTCGTATTTCCTCTTTTCTCCATCTCCTCATGGTCATATAAGATAGTTCTAAAATATCATTTTCGAAGTCAAGAAGCTATTTTTGAATGCACGGATAGCATGAGAAGATGATATGATATTTTATTTTATGGTTGCATCATGTTTATCTTTTATTAAATATAGTCTTGTTTTGGTTCTCTTTTTTTCTTCTCTTCATTTTCTCGTGGTCATATGAAATAGCTCTCAAATCTTTTTTTTAAAGTCAATAAGTTATGCTCGAGTACACCGAAAACATGAGAAGATGAGATGATATTGCATTCTATGATTGAACAAGTTCTCTCTACTACTTGAATGTTGTTTTATTTTGAAGATATTGTTCATGCATAGTTGCTTAGTTTTCTATTTGTATATGTGAATGCACGGCGAGAATGAGAGTGTGGTTAGAAATTCATCATTCTTATGTTAATTTTTTAGGTTAGGGTTTGTCCAATCCGATGAAAACCTCACGAATATGTACATGTTAATATGCATTTTTATGTCATTTTGCGTTAGTTTCCTTTTAATCTTTCAATTAGGAAACCTAATGAGTATCTTATCATGTTGTTTGAATTTTTTTCATACTTAATTGTGGAAGAAGCATATTCTCTTATAATAAACGAAATAACTATGTTTTATGTTCATATATAAAAATATTTGAAATCTTGCTTTCCAAAATATTTTCGAAAGAACCCTTTATAATGTGGCTTTGGAGACTTAGCTTAGGCTCTTGCGCGAGTCAAGCTTCCCTCCAACCTATATCTAACTTCAAGTCGGATGTTTTAAGTTACTTTTAATCTCATAAAGACACATATGTATATACATGTTAAATACATATATGTGCACATGTTGATTTGTTTTATTATTCTCTCTCGGTGTTTTCATATTCTATTTTACAAATTCTCACAAATGCATATATACATGTGTTCTATTTTCTCTCTCTAGAATCTTTATCTCTCTCTTCAAGTTCTCCTACAAATTTCTTATATATACATATATATGTATATATTCATTTATTTCTTTTCCTTTAAAATCTTTCTTTATCTTCCCATCAATTCCCTCTTTTTATAAACTTTCATTTATGTGTATTTGTGATAGTATATATGTATATGTGCATTTCTTTCTTTTACTCTTTCTCTTAAGAACTAGGCCTGGGAGTCGGGCCAGGCTTTTATTCATTTATCTGTATCCATCGTCGTCGACATCCCAAAGCGATAGGGTCTAGACCTCGACCTCAACCTCCCTCCACCAAGTCCGCCTAACGTCTCCAAAGTCCACCTAACGTCACCGGCCCCGAATACCTCAACCTTCCTCAGTTCCTCGCACCGCCGATGCCACTCCGTAGCGGTTCTCCCTCAACAAGCGCAACCGTCAGATGAAGGCTCAAATGGGCCGGGCCGGCCCGATGCCCATCCCTACTAAGAACTCTTTTTCCTCTCTATTTAAGTTAAGACTTACACATATATACATATATGTATATAAGTATATACATACATATGAAAATACTTATCTTCCCCTCTTTCAAAATCTTTCATTTTGTGTTTTTGAAATTTC
Organism: Nymphaea thermarum; assembly: GCA_011799765.1. NCBI lineage: Eukaryota > Viridiplantae > Streptophyta > Magnoliopsida > Nymphaeales > Nymphaeaceae > Nymphaea > Nymphaea thermarum. Next base: position 25,568 of record JAANDH010001410.1, read on the forward strand.
TTTCTCTCTCTCTCTTTCCTTTTAAGGGAGTATCTCATCTTTTTCATTCTTTTGAACATATTTTTCTTTTAAGATCATTTTTCATTTACCCACTTCACCAAGACCAAAACTCAAGTAATGACCCAATATTGAATTCATGCTTGATGGTCTACAACTCCAACCAATTTTCAAAAACTTTTTTTTTAATAAAAATATATATGACAGTTATGAAAACAAAAATCTAAGATGTATGTTATGGTAAGAATGCTTTTAAATGAATGATATAGTAGGAATGCTTTATTCTCTTCTAATTATATAGGATGAATGCATTCATGCATTCACACTCACTTAATATCACTTATGATCACAAGCACCACTCCAAAAAACTTAAGCAAGATGAGATATAACTCTAATTAGGTAGTAACCGAATTAGAGCAAAATTTCAAACCTACTTAAAGTTTTAAGAGAACACTAAAGTGACTTCAAAATGATTTCCCAAGCTTTCCAAATAATATCTATAAAGATTTTCAATTGTAGTTTCCCCCAAAATATTTTACATTCTCAAGTAATTCTCCAAACACTCTTTCAGAAATTCGAAACATCAAACTTTCAATATTTTTCTCAAACACTACACCGCATATAGAACGAAGAGATGTTTAAACTAAAATGAAATGCATCAATAATAAACGTAGCCCTTGAATTGATTACCCCTAGTAAAGACACTGGGAATGGTCGATCCTCGTACCGACGAATGAGTCCCTTTCTCTTTCATTTTCAAAACAAAATTCATTTTTCTAAAGCACTCCAAAAACAACCAAATTTTGGGGATGCGAACACCGCCCAAGGTTACACATCCCAAAAAGCATTCAAACTACAACCAATCAAACTAATGTTCTGCAAATAAGTTTATGTGTACTTGAATCAGACATAGTCCAAATTTGATGACAAAATCTCACCACAAGGAGCTGAAATCCAACTATGACAAAAATTAGGGGTTTGTGATTGTGTGGACATTTTGTGCAATTAATATATCAAATTAAAGGTACTAAAGTCAGCAAACATGCTTACAAAGTTTCACAACCTAATACTAGTGGGAGATCTTGCCAAAAGAATTTGGATATATACCATACAAGTATGTTATAACTTTTGTATAGAAAAAGAAAAAATGGGAGAGGAGATTGAAGAACAAACTTTTTCAAGCTTTAAGGAGTCCAAAAATAGGATGAAGAAGAAGATTTGACAAGACTCACCGAAAAATTGCCAATGGGAGGAAGAGGGAAGAGAAAAGAAAATGAGCAGAAAGGTTTGGTTTGAGGTAACAAGTCAGTAAAGCCTTTACCGATGCATGAGACACGTTAATAAATGCATTACTTAAAAACATCATTAATGTTAATGCAGTAAACATTACCAACATACAAGGCACATCAGTGAAAAGGAGATTAGCAATGACCATAGTCAACACATCAATTAAAGTAGAGTTTCAGCGACGTGAGATGCTTGCATCTGTAATGTTTCTATGGAGATACTTGTCAACAACACGAAGAATGTCACGTGTTTGTAAAAATTAGATCAATGCATGTAATTTTTACCTCACTCAGCTTGACGTCAATAATCTTCAACATTTAAAAGTTTCATCGACGCAAAAACCATAAAGCATCAATAAAAGTTGAACCTTTTCATTTTTACCGACACCCAGCTTTAGACATCTTTACAAGTGCAACTTCAACAACACAATAACTCCATGTGTTGGTGAAGGCTTCTTTTAATCAATGACATTCTCTAGACGTCAGTGAAAATTTATACTTAATAACACTTAGCTCTGAATATCGGTAAAAAGTTAATTTTCGCCAAAGTTATATTTTACATAAGAGAAGGTGGTGTTCCCAAATTTTGGTCTCTAGGGATCAAAACGGTTTGTGACTTAGGGAGGTGCAGCTGGCAAGAGAAAATAAAATTTGCTAGTTCATATTTTGAAAAAAATTAGTCTAGCCACTATAAAATTTTAAACATATATTATTTTTAATAAAAAATTAGAAGTTTCCTTGAATTTTTTTGAAATTTCTTTGAAAAAGAAAATCTCAGATCTACCCTTGTGTGTGGGACCTGAGTTGACCCTATGACTGGGACCTCAACCTGGTCAAAAAATTAGGAAAACCAACAATTGTCAAAACTCGGAATGATCAAACCAGTCATCCATGTTATAACCAAGTCAGAGGTGGGTTTAACTCAGTCGCCTATACGTATGATGATCTAAGAATGCACATTATACCATAAACACATATTTTATATCAAATTTTCAGTGTACTATATATATATATATATATATATATATATATATATATATATATATATATATATATATATATATATATATATATATATATATATATATATATATATATATGTATGTACAAGTTACATAATTGTGGTAAATTTATTACTAAAATTAATTTGTATTATATATATTCCTACACATTAGTATACATGTTATGGTAATATAACAATCTTTTGATGAATCAAAAGCACTCTTTTATACATATTTTACAGCTATCCTTTATATTATAAATGTTGTGGTAATACAACAATCTTGTCCATGGATTTATTTATCTCAACGATCTTATGAGTTATGAAAACAATTTGAATAGATACTGATATTCCAGCATAGTTGACAAAGGCCCTGATTGGCTCGCAGAATAATCAAAACAATGTGTCAAATATTTGAACTCATTCCGTTGAACTTACCGTGTCATGGCCTCACATGTTTAATATATTTCGGTGTAAGAACACTTGGATTCCAAGAACTAAATCAATAGATGGCACCATTTGAACGTTTCAATTGACGTCAGTAAATAAAAAATAGTCTGCATTAATTCTATGTGCCCAATATGTACTAATATATACTGATTTTCATCATTCAGAAAATATAACAAAGTCTACGTCTCATAATAAATACCATGCAATCCCGTGGTTGTGCAAAATCTGATAGAGAATATTACTGTATAAACAAAAAGGTCTCATACTACTCTTCCTACTTATAAGATATTGATGTATTCATCCCAACCCTAATTGCTATATGTTTCACATCAATGCTTGCCTTGACATATATAATTTGTTTAATCGTGGAAGATCCTTTCAGTAATTCGATACAATCTATTGTTCGAACGAAAACAAGATCTTATGAAATTATATTTAGTACTTGGTGATACATTTGCACCTTGATATCGACAGCGATCTTTTCAGGTCAATGGCTGATGAAAACAATGCCCAAATTAAATATGATACCATGGTTTTGGATCATTCTAAATCCTTCCCATCTTTGATTCTATAAATAGTTGGGTACGACCTGCCAAGCATTGCAGGCCAGCGATTACAACACCCCATAATTTCTTACCACCCACTTAGCTCCCAGCCGCCATGGCCAGACCTCTTTCCTTAGTCGCCGCCTTCCTGGTTCTCGTGATCATCACAACCAGCCTCTCTTCCACCGCAAATGCAAATCCCGGAAGCCTCCTGACGGTGTACTATGGACGCCAATGCTTCGACGGACCTTCTGAGACATACCGCCACTGTGGTTGCCACAACATCGAGGACAACTACCGCCACCACCACCACCACCCCCACCACAGGGTAGTATCATATGAGTATGAACATTTCCATGGAAGGCCGGCCACTCTGTTCGAAGACCGAGATTGTGGTGGTAGTCGCCACCCACTGCCTTGGCAAGGTGACAGAAAGTGCAGCGGCCATTTCCCTTGGAAGAGTGTCATGATCTGGTGTTGATTGATCGTCTGAGGGCCGCGTGCACTAATCAGCACCATGATCTTGAATATCTACTGCTATATATGACTACAACTACATAATAATAGGGCTTGAATAAAACGGAGAGCTTGCCTCTTTCGTTTGTGTTGAAGTTCACGGATCTGCAGGGTCAGTCTGCTCTCTAATGGACTCAGTGAGCTTAATAATTAAATAATGTGCACTTTGGTGCCTTGTTCACATGTATTCGTCTATATTTTAATTAAAATAAGTGGTTGTTTGATTTCTAATGCAATAAGTTTCTTTTGCCGTTGCTGTTCATATCGTGTATTTAGTTACTTATAACTGTGTGCCATGTTGCCTAGATCTGATCTTATTTTTTAACTTTCAAGTCAGTATCCTTTTGATAAGATCATTACAGGAGCACCCTACGATCAGTTGGTTTCGTCTAGCCATGCTTGTGCTAATTATGAGCCCATGAATTTGACGGCAACGTTATTTCATGCATGAGCAGAGCCAAAAATTTTTAATAAGGTCGGTTGAATTAAAATTTCTAAATTTTGAGTAGGGCCGAAATATTATTTTTCAAAAATTTTAATATAAAACAAGTAAAATTTTCTAAAACTTATAAATTAAAAAAAAAATTGAGGTAGCGCCAGGGCCCAAGCAGGCCCTACCTTGGCTCCGCCCCGGGTTCGGTGTAGATATTGCTCCCGGTATCGACTCTTTAACATGAAACTATTAACCACTGGCCTCCTCTTGTTAGCGATTCAATGTGACCAATGCTCTTATAATACTTAAGATTTGGCTCCGCCCCGGGTTTGGTGTAGATATTGCTCACGGTATCGACTCTTTAACACGAAGCTGTTAACCACTGGCCTCCTCTTGTTAGCGATTCAATGTGACCAATGCTCTTATAATACTTAAGAGAACTTAAGAAATTAACTAGATGTTTACATTAATGTTGAATTTTTTTTCATGCATGGTGAACATTTTCTTGAAAATAATATTCGACAATGCACCTAAAGAATAAGCAATAAAAAGAAACATATTTAACATTTCCATATCACTAAAAGTACAATTAAAAACATCTGGAAGCTTATTTCCGTCAATGTCGACTGCAAGCTAGTGAATAATTAATCACAGTTAATTTGTGTTTAGAGCACTTGAATAAGAAATATGCGTAGTCATAGCTTTTCAATATTTAATGGAAAATTTGTCAACTTAAGTAACTTTTTTGTTGATAAAATTAAATTGACGTTTCATTTGAATATAGGTAGACAAGAATAATTAATATTAGTATGCCAATAGGAGTAAAATGAATCAACTTATAATTTTTTATAAAAAATAAAAAACAAATAATTGGTAATATAAACAACATTTATTACAATATTGTGAAAAACAAATATCCACTATTATTCCAGTAGTCGTTCAACTAACAGGGGCATTGTCAAGTGTTCGTGAAGCAAGATTTGCAGTCTAGCTAGCAAGTTTGATTGCTCAAGAGGAAGGAGACACAACTGTTTGACGCTGATCAGTCAACATGAAAACACAAGTCAAAAAAATAGTTGCAAACACTGAACAACTTGTCACTAGGGGTGAACAACGAGCCAAGCAACTCGAGCTCGGCTCATTAAAGCTCGACTCAAAATCGAGTTCGAGCTGACTATTTTAATAAACGAGTCGAACTCGAGCTCATTTTTCGACTCTTTTTTTTACTCGAGCCGAGTTCGAGTTCATTGAACTCGAATTGTAAAGCTCGACTCGGCTCAAAAATGTACTGATTCGCTTTTTAATTGAAAAAATCAGTTTCCCAAACCCTCTCTCAGGCAGGAAACTTTCTTTTTGCTCCTGTCTCAAGCGGGAAACTTTCTTTTCGCTTTTCAGTTTCCTTTTGTTCTCTCTCGTTTCCAAAGTTTTGCCCCCAAATGCAACCCTAAAGTCTCCTAAGTTCGTCTCAGCTGGCAGCTCCTCTTCAGCCATCAGCCATCAAGGTTTCAGGAGGCGAGGCGATGTTTGCCTGCAGCAAAGAGGACAAGCTTCCTGCCTGCATATAGTTCTCTCTCTCTCTCTCTTTCTCTCTCATGCTTTCTCTCTGTTTTTGCATTTTTGTTTTTTCTAACATGTCATTTTTTCTGGTTTTGCACTTTCGTTTTCTCTAACATTTTCGTTGTTTTCTTTTGGGCACCTTTAGAAATATATGTTTCTTTTAGTGTTTAGATGGGAGATGCCATACTGCCATCGAATGATTTTTTTCCTTTCCTTTTTTTGTTGGGAATCAAAGTATCATATTTGAGACTATTTGATATTGTTGCATCATGCAACAACTTCCCAGAACCTGGACTCTTGATCTCTCTCTCTCTCTCTCTCTCTCTCTATATATATATATATATATATATATATATATATATATATATATATATATATTAGATTTTGATAAACCGTTCTGGAAAACAACCTGAGAATTCTTGTACTAGTACTGGAGAGATTTGTGGTAAGTGGTTTCTTTTCTGTCGTGTTTTATTGGAATATATTGGCAAATGGATTCGTTTCCAAGTTTTTTGGAGGAAACTGTTTCATTCGTATAGCTTCTTCAGAAACAATCTTGTGGGGAACAATTTAATAACATCACTCTTTTTTGTGCAATGCTTTTGGTATATAAATTCTTGTCACTATGATTTTTCGTTTTCGAAACTAATGATCATATGGTCTTGACATGCATTTCATTTGTCATTGAACATGATATCGCCAGAAACTCATTCAGTAGTTGGTGAACTAATTGCAGCACTAAGGTTCCATCAGATACTGACCATACACTTATGTCATCTAACTTTTTCTGTTGGTGTAGAAATGAAAATTTGAAATGTTGTATTCAACTTTTTTGTTGTATATTTTTTGATTGGTTCTCTTTTGACACTGTTTTTGTTTTCTCAATTATCAAAATACAAATTGTTGAAACAAAACATATGTACATAATAGTGCCAATTTCCCACAATCCCATTCTTGATGTGTATAATTCCATTTTCTTTAACTTATCGTATTGTTTTCAGTTTCCTCAGTTTGCCACGAATTTCACCATATTGATAGCATGGATGTTGTACGAATTTCACCATATTGATAGCATGGCGTTGTTCGTGAGCGAACAATCTTCCTATTGGACAAAGCGAACTGGCAAACGAACGGCACTAACGTATATTGACAGTCATGGAAAAATGCATGAGTTAGTAAAGGTACACCATCACAGGTAATTAGACAAAGCTTGATGTTGAAAATGGTTTTTGACTTTTGATTAACTTTCTATAGTCTTCAGGATGTCTTTCTCCTATGGTTTTACCCAAAGCAGTGTTTGATTCTTTTCCCAAATGTTGGTCTTGATTTTCTTGATTATGTTTCTCCTACGATTTTACCCAAATGTTGGTCATTTTGTGAAATATGGTTCATTTTTGTTGTTTGATGCTTGTATTAAATAGGAAACATGAGCTTGCATAGTTCTGCCGTGGGAGAGAAAACGACTATTGCTCATTCAGTACATTGAGGTAGGCAACATATTCCATTTCTTGATTTTCTTTCTCCTACAGTTTGTTCGCACCCCACCCCTTTCTCAAAGGGGGTTGAATGCGAATCAGCAAAAATCTTTTAAAATTGAGGTTTTGAGAAAAAAATTTCAAGAGAAAGGGATCCGCCCGTCGGTACGTGGTCCAACCGTTCCTGCAGCCTTTAATAGGGGTAATTAGACCAACGACTAAGGAACATTTGGATCATATACGAGTTATTGATGCAAATCCTATATGCTTATGCATTGAGGTTTTGGATTCCAGAACCAAAATTCGTTTTGAATAAATGATTTGAACTCGTTTTGAAGATTGGAGGATTTTCAAGTTGGTTAAAAAACCCTTGTTTTTGTGCCACAATTCTTGAGGATTTTGAAGATTGAAATTGAGTTCTTTGTTGTGAACTCTAGATGATTCATGAGATGAAATTATGATCAACTTTTGAAAAAAAGCTAAGTTTCCTTAGCAAAGGAAATTGATTTTGAATTCTTCTTTTGCCAAATCATGTGATTTGGTTTGGTAGAGTTCATTCTTTTTATAAAACATAGGTTCCAAATTGTTAGAAAACATGTTTTTTTTCAAACACACTTTGGCCAAGATTAAGAATGCATTGCTTGTGTTTTTTTTGAAGTTAAGAGAAGTTTACAAATTCTTGTTGCAATATGAGTTGGTCACTTTTTGCAACTCAAATTTGAATCACTTAACTTCTTGAGAATGTGCATGTGGTGCTATGATTTTGGATGAAAGTGAATGCATGAAATGAAATGGGAAACTATGTGGAACATTCATTCTTCTCTCTCTCAGAATACCTCAAGATTCATTCATATGAAACATACATTCTTCACTCTCTCATAATCTCTCAAAGTTCATAATTCATATGAAGCATGCATTTTATGCATGAAGATTGGTTTTAGTTAATATATGTGACTTTCTCTACATGTGCTTATTATATGATTAAGTACATGGATTAGAGATGTTGTCCATAAGCTAGAGCAATGGATGAAAAACTCAAAACAATAAAGAAGTAATCAAATGAGAATGAAATCAAACTTTAAAATATGAAGGAAACGTGGACATCATCCTTTTTCCTCAAAATTATCCAAAAAATCATATTTTATTCTGATTTAAATGGATTAAAATTAAAGTATTGATTCTAAGAGTGTTTTGACTCTTGAAAAATTGATGAAGTTCAGTTTTACTCCATGTAAATTAAACATCCAAGTTGGCAAAATCATGTGCCATATTTTGTCAGTCATGTCATGGAGTTCTAAGAATCTTTCTTTCTCATCAAAATCAAACAAAATTTCAGATTCTTATCCTAGAAGATCCATTCTTTTTTTGGACTGTTAAAACACTTGGCATCTTGTTCTTTAAGGGATACAAGATTAGGATTTTTGAAGTATGATCTTACATCAGTTTTTAGACTCAATCGATCTCATGTAAACCTGAAAATTGGTAAATAAAATCAGAAATTTTTAACATGCTTTTTAGAAAGCCGATTAAGTAACGCTAGAACCTTTTATTGTTCTTCAAAACATAGCCACTTTGTGGCAGAAAATCGACATTTCAAATATATTATGGCCTGATTTCAACAACTTACATACATCATACGTATGGATTGCTGAAATTAAGCAAATTTTAAAATGAAAAATGAAAATGATTTCATAGCCTTGTACTACGAAAATCAACACAATGATGCCCTTTCTTAAAACCAGTTTGGAAACGTGTTCCAACCTGATTTTAAAAGGAGAAAATAAATTTTAATAAGAGATTTGTACGTGTATATATATAACAATATATATATATATATATATGTGTCTCCTACTCTTCCAAAATGAAATTTTATCAAGGGTCCACATGGCTCATGAATCATGATGATTCATGGCTGGGTTCTTTTACATAGGAAGATTAAAAACTTGTTTCAAATCTCCTCTATCATCCTTGATTAATTAAATTGAAAGACATGAATCAAAATGACTTTGAATTAGAAGGAAAATAAAACAATGCTCAAGTTTATTCATCCCTCATTTCGCCATTCAAGGGTGGATCATATTCATAAGAATGTATCCATCCCTTGTAAGCATTTTCATCATATATGTTGCAGCAAAATCACTCTCTCATAGTGGGACTCTCTCATGGGAGGGAGTTCAAAATGGTATCAAGCTAGTTGTTTTGAAAGGGACGTGACCTTGGGGCCTTTTTCAAAATGTGTTACATAGGTCCATATTTAAGAAAAACCGACATATGCATGCATTATGCATTAACATGTACATTCAATCGTATGTTTTTCCTAGCTGGACATCATTCTCAGCCATGAAACAAATGAAAATAAACCCTTCCACGACTTGCTGAAATTAAAATGAACTAACAAGAAGCCAAAATAGATGAAAAATTGGTTAAAATCACCTACCTTGCGGTCGGTCTTGATACTTGATCTTCGTCTTCACTTGCTTTCTAAATCGAGCGATCCTAAGCAAGAATCCAAACGTGGATTCGAGCTTAGCAAAGCTAAAAAAAGAATAGCTTGCTTGCTAGAATTTGGAGTGAAAAAGAAGAGAGCTTCTCTCCACAAAAATCCTAAGGGTTCACTTAAGTACCCTAACTTAGCAAACTCGATAGAGAGAATGAAGAAGAAAATGAGAGAAAAGGGAGAAGAAAGCTTGAACGAATCTTCTTGCTCCTCCTTGGCTTCTCTCTCCAAGCTCCTTGGCTGCTACACTTGATGGAATACCTCAAATTTTCGTCCTCCCCCTTGGTGGCCAATGGGAGGTTTATATAGAGGAGGAGGTGGGTTCAACCACCTCCTTAAATTTGCCTTAGAAGATTAATCAAGGCTTAGGGAGATGAAAAATGGATTAAATGAGTTTTAATGACTCTATTTACTCATTGTTATCCCATTTACACGAGCTAGGTGAGCTGGGTTAGGTTTGGTCAATTTGGTTCAGACCTAGCTGACCAACTTTGATCGAAATTTCAGACAACTTTGATCGAAATTTTAGACAAAAATGACCTTGCATAGGGTTTTGCCTTATTTTGTGCCCTTTATTTATTTTTTTTGTTTGGAATCGAGCTTGTTAGGTTAAAACCTAGTTTCTAAGCTCCAAATGCTATTGAATTATGAAGATTCAATTTAAATTTGAATAAATTTTGAAAATTCTATCAAATTTGTTTCGAAAAGGGTATTTCCATCCATAATTTGATTAAAGATGGATTTCAACTGAATCAAACTTTCGTTTGAAAAATTGAACTTTAATTTGGTATTTGATTTATGCATTTGACAAATCCAAATGTTTATTTGCGTTTTATAAACCAATTTGGGCTTTGTAATCTCAAATTGACCAGAGAAGGGTAAAATTATCCAGATTGGTGAATTTCGACCAATTGACTAAAGCCAATGCTCATTTGCGAGTAGTTTGACTTTGTTTGAGGTAATTTGATAAATTTGAGCTATGAAAGCTCTTAATTGAGCTAAATTGTACTTTGACGAGTTTAGTCAAAGTGGGTTTGGTTCGGTCAAAGTCTATTTTCATCCATTATTTGGATCGTGAGACAGACCTACTTTTTGGCCAAGCTGAGCTCATGTTGACTGAGCCTAGCTAAGATTTGGGTGCAGTAGGGTCGAACCTACTTGAATTAAGTGGGTTTGACCAGCCTAGTTATTGCTTTTTAAAGATTGAAAACTCTTTAAAGATGACCTACTTAAAGAAGAGAGAGATGCATAAATGTTTCTCTTTTCCTAGATTTTCAGTTATGATATCATTCATTTCTCCTTGAAAATGATTTTTTTTCATTTAATTGGGAGAAAACATTTATTTGTTTATTTTTTTAAATGGCAGGTGTGACCCCTAGGGGGCTCTTGACCACACGGGCTAGGTGGGGCCCACACATGGGTCCCACGTAGCATTCTAGACCGAATTAAATCCAATTCTTGGATCTAAGTCAAAATTTGAATTTTGCAATTGGATGTGGATTTCAAATGACATTTGCAATCGAATTTGGATTTCAAATGACATGTGTAATTGAATTTGGATGTCCAATGACATTTGTACATAGTTTGGACTCGTAATCCTGCATTGGGATTAATATCACGAGTCAAATTCATGGTTTGAATCCAAATTGCATTCAGGTTCGAAATTGGGTTTGAAATTCCAAATTTCCACAATTCTTTTGTGAAATTTTCACATTGCTTCAATTTTTATGTAGAAAAATTTAGGGTGTTAACACAGTTTTACCCAAAGCAGTGTTCGATTCTTTTCCCCATCTCTCAGTTTCTGCTACAATGATGTCTTATTGAAGTGTGGACTGGCCGATTAAATCATCTTGGTCTTGAGCCTACCTCGTAAATGTCTTATTGAAGTCTGGATTGGCCTTGGCTTGTAGCCAGTCTATGCCTGCTCCTGTCCTGGAACTATGGAAAGGATTTAGGTGAAGTTATGTACAAATAGTGGATACCTAATGCCGCACTACTTTTATTGCAACTGCCACTATTTCCATTGGGAGGGATTGGAATCCTGATGGTGGTACTCAGTTTTTGGTAGTCGTGGCTGCTATGTCGTGTGCTCGTCATTGGTGTTGGCTTGAAACTTTTTAAGCTAGTCATAAGCAGGCTCACGGAATACTGACTAACCATCTTGTTTCTTCTATGTTTTATTACTGTTATGGCTATTTCTTTACTCATGCTTTATATTGAAGTTGTGTTGATCAAATTCAATCCTTTTCATTGTATCGTGCTGATCCAAACAAAGTAATGCCAATGATTGTGCAGTTTCTTAGTTATGACAGTGTGCACATTTACTTTGCAATACTGCTCTTGATTTTGAGGTTGGTGGTGGCGGAAAAATATCCAATTTCAGTACTGTGTGGTTTCTGTACACAATTGGAATTTAGACATTTATACTACTACATTGTTTTACTCATTATGAGATTCGTAGCTGCATTTCTAAATTCTAAGTTATGTTTACTAAGGCAGCATAGTTAGGTTCGAGCTGCATTAAGTGCATGGAATATCAACAGGAGACTTCATGATGAAGCAAATAATGAATGTTAAATGATGGTTTGTTATGGAAATGAAAGTGGCCTGCTGACCTGTTTATTTTTTTGCAAATGACTGGATAATGCAAAAATGTATTTGCAAAATTTTGTTGTCATGTATCTGCTAAATGGGCAGGATAATGCATTTGGTAGTTTATGATGTCAATCACAAACAAAAATGTAAATTACAGTGAATAAGTCATTTTCTGCACGTATATATAAATAAATTAAACACATGTATTTGTTCAGAAACTATGTTTTTAGGTGGCTGCCAAATATTCCCTACCAAAAAAAAATTGTTAACTTCTATGCCTACAAAATTAAACATTCATTAATTGTTTCTTGCAAAGAGTGAACTCCTCAAATACAACCTTTTTTTGTTCTCTCGCGTTAACAGATTTGTAATGAGTTAATCGAGCTAGAGCTCGAGCTCAGAGTTAATCGAGCCTTAATCGAGCTCAAGCTCAACAAGTATCAAACGAGTTTGTCGAGCTTAATCGAGTCGAGCTTGAGCTCAACACGCGACTATCGAGTCGAGTTCGAGCCATTGTAGTCGAGCTATTTTCGAGCTCGATCCGAGTCGAGCTCGTGGTCTTAGTTAGTTGAGCCAAGTTTGAGCTGGCCGAGCTCGGGCTCGACTCGGCTCGTGTTCAGCCCTACTTGTCACCGTCTCAATGACCGGACGATTCTGGAAGGCTGTTGGATTTCACACTGCTGGGGAGGATGGACTTACCTTGGCAACATAGTCGCGGTGGCGGGATACGTCTGCCTGGTCGTGCAAGATGTCGGGGAAGGAATGAGGGAAATGAGAGAGAGACAGAGTGTGTGTGCGCATGTGTGTGTTACTCGTCGTGTTTGAGGGCCGTCATGTATTAATAAGCTTAAGAAAAGAGAAGTGAGGTGTTTAAAACTCTTGTCAATATGTGGGTCGATCTTGAAATTCCCTTTAATAATTCCAGGATTTGGAACGGTCGTCACTTTTCGGGTTATTGCCATGGTACGAGGGTGTCACGACTTGACTCCTTCAGTCTGTTCGGCACGGCAAGAACCTAATTGCGGTCAGAAGCAAAGCAAAGGACTGTAGAGACTCTAGACATAGGGGAACAGAGGGAATGCCGTTTCTTTTTTCCGTTAAAAGGCTGTTTTGGTGCTTTGGAATCGTATTTTCAATTGAATAGGAAATTTGCATATTCTTTGTGGTGAATAGATTTAGTTTATAATTAGTGTAATTGCTGCCATAATTAATGGTCTACAGTTTTTTCATAAATCCTGTATAATGTGTATTCTTTAATTGTAGAGCTTGTTGGTTTAATAATTATTATGTGTGATGTTATTGTAGATTTTGGTACTGATGACTCTCTATATAGTTAGGTGGTTAAAATGAATATTTGTTGATTATGAATATGCTTGTTATGGCAAGTATATATGCTTAGAAATAGATGTTACTGTTACATTTCCATGTTAATCAACACAAATTTTTAGGGCTTAAGTATCATGACTGTCATATTTTGATGCAACAACTCTTTTCACATAAAATACATTCGTCACAGAAAAAATGTGAACTCAGTGATTATGGAGATACTGCATTTCTTTAAGCACTTGTGTTCAAAAGGCCAAAATATTTCCTTTAATCACAATGAGTCATGGAGAGGATGTTTGCTAGATTCACTAAGATATCCTTGGCATTACCAATGACCAAAAAATGTTTGTGAAACATAGACATGACATTTCGTGATATAATAGGTGAAAAGTGTGCCGGTAAAAACCATTACCGATACATTGGACTGGCGCGTTGGTGTAGCATATTGCCGGCATTGTTTACCCGTAAGTAAATATTAGCTATTAGTGACGTCTGACCGTGTTGGTAATAATTAATTATTGTCGATGTTTTAAAGACTGTCGGTGAAAATTATACTGACAATAGACTTGGATGCCGGTAAAATTTTTTACCAACAAACCACTTAGATGTTGGTAAAACTTTAAATGACGTCCACATGTAATCACCCCAAATTTTTCCAAAAGACTACGTTATTTTACCAAGCACAAAACCTAAATTTAGAAGCAAGATTCAAATAAAAAATCCAACTCTCGGATCCAAATTTGATCCAAAACCCAAGTTTAAATCTGAATCGAGCATTTGAAACTCAAAATCCAAATCGAGTTCAAAACAACAAAGTCTGGTAATATAAACGTCGCGCGCGCGTGCACTTACCTCTCCCTTGTTTTACGCTTCATCTTTGCACCAAAATATGTTTTTGAATCTTAAAACGAAGTTGAACATTCTTTTGTAACGAAAAAACAGTTTTATACACTTTTTAAATAAATTAAACAAAAAAAAATGATTTTTTATGCTTTTATACGAAAAACCCTTATTTCATATCATAACGTTTTAATATATATATATATATAATAAAAATAAAAATAAAAAATAATTAGTATCGCGCTACACGCAGTAGTGCAACCATACGTCGTGTGACCGTGTGTCACGCGGTCACTAAAAGCGATCGCGTTATCGTTGTTCGCGGCAACGCGCGCCCCAGGACTAGAGCCTTCGCACAGCTTAGGCACCATTTGCATGTCAAAACCACCCTTGGGGGTGATTTTGGTCCATTTGGGTGGGCAATAGCCTTGCCCACACCCCAAAGGGGTGTTTGCAAGGCTAATGTCCAATCCCACTTAGTCAAAACCTATTTTTTTTACAAAAATTGAAAATAATTCAAAATTATTTGAAATTCACATAAATATGTTGTGAAGTTCAAAAAATTCAAACTTTCAGTTTTGGTTTCGAAACTCTCTATAAATACCCACACAGTCCTCTCTCTTGGGCATGAACTAGGACTTGGATAAACTCTAGCGCATTCTCACTTAAAGACATAGAGTTTTCCCATAGCTCGCTTTCTCCGTTTTCCTCTTTCTCTGTCCTTTTCATTCATTCTTCTTCTTCTCCAACTTTGGGAGCAAGCTTCATTAAGCTACCACTCTTCAAGGTAGCATGAAGAGAAATCTTGGAAGTATCTTTTTCATCATCTTGTTGTCCTACTCAAGGGGATCTAGGATCATTCCAAGCAAGGTTGTTCATTTTTTCTAAAATCATTTTCATTAGAAGTATGTAATCAACATTTCATTTCATTTATTTCATTGTTTCTTTTTTTTTTCTTGAATACAGTCTTGTTGTGGTTTTCTTATTTCATCTCTTCTTCATCTTCTCGTGGCCATATAAGATAACTCTAAAATCTCTTTTTCGTCAAGAAATTATTCTTGAGTGCACCGGGAGCATAAGAAGATAAGATGATATTTTATTTTATGATTGAATCATGTTCTCTCTTTTGTTGAATATAGCCTTGTTTTGGTTCCCTTATTTCCTATCTTCTTCATCTTCTCATGGCCATATAAGATAGAAATAAAGTCTCTTTTTCAGAGTCAAGAAGTTATTCTTGAATGCACCGAGAGCATGAGAAGATGAGATGATATTTCATTTTATGATTGCATCATGTTATATATTTTCTTGAATATAGCCTTGTTTTGGTTCTTTTATTTCATCTCCTTTTCATTTCCCCATGGCCATATGAGATAGCTTTCAAATCTCTTTTTTAGAGTCAAGAAGCTATGCTCGAGTGCACTGGGAGCATGAGAAAATGAGATGATATTGCATTGTATGAATGAACAAGTTCTCTCTATTACTTGAATGTTGCTTTATTTTGGAGACATTGTTTATGCATAGTTGCTTAATTTTTCTATTCATATATGTGAATGCACGACAAAAATGAGAACAAAAATGAGAGTGTGGTTTGAGACTCTTCATTTTTACGTTAATTTTTTAGGTTGACGCTTGTCCAACCTGGGGAAAACCCTCACGAATATGTAAATGTTAATATACATTTTCATGTCATTTTGCGTTAGTTTTTTTTTCTAATTTTTTAATTAGGAAACCTAATGAGCACCTTATCATGTGGTTTGATTTTCTTCCATACTCAACGGTGAAAGAAACATATTCCCTTGTAACAAATGAAATAATTATGTTTTATGTTCATATATAAAAAATATTTGAAATCATGTTTTTCAAAATATTTTCGAAATAACCTTTTTTAATGTGGCTTTAGGGACTTAGCTTAGATTCTTGCATGAGTCTAAGCTGCCCTACGGCCTACGTCAAACTTGAAGTCGAATGTTTTAAGTTACTTTTCATCTCATGAAGAGACATATGTATATAAGTTTCTTTTCATCTCATGAAGAGACATATGTATATATATGTTATATACATATATGTGCACATGATGATTTCATTCATTATTCTCTCTATATGTTTCCATATTCTATTTACAAATTTTCATATAAACATGAATGCATATATACATGTGTTTTATTTTCTCTCTCTAAAATCTTTTATTTCTCTTTTAAGTTAAATGTCTTCTCCTACAAATTTCTTATATATATATATATATATATATATATATATATATATATATATATATATATATATATATATATATTCATCTATTTCTTTTCCTTCAAAATCTCTCTTTCTCTTCTAATCAGTACCCTCTTTTTATAAACTTTCATATATGTGTATGTGTGATAATATACACACGTATATGTGCATTTCTTTCTTTCTCTCTTTCTTCTAAGAACTTTTTTTTTCTTTCTATTTAGGTAAAGACTCCATCCTCAAAAGCTTACCCATATATATATGTACTTATGTAAGTATGTACACACATATGAAAACACTTATCTTCCTATCTTTCAAAATCTTTCATTTGGTGATCTTTGAAATCTTTTTCTCTCTCTATTTCTTTCTAAGGGAGTATCTCATCTTTTTCATTCTTTTGAATATATTTAAAGTTTATTTTCATTTACCGACTTCACCAAAACTCAAGTAATGACCCAATACTAGATTCATTCTTAATGGTCCACATCTCCAATCCATTTTCGAAAACTTTTCATTCTTTGTAAAAATATATAAGACAATTTATGACAACAAAAATGTTAGATATATGTTATGGTAGGAATGCTTTTAAATGAATGTTATGTTAAGAATGCTTTATTCTCTTTTAATCATATAAGATCAATGCATTCATGCATTCACACTCACTTAATATCACTTATGATCACAAGCACTACTCCAAAAAACTTAAGCAAAAAGAGAAGGAGCTCTAACTAGGTAGAAACCAAATTAAAGCAAAATCTCAAATCAACTTAAAGTCTTAAAAGAACACTAAAGTGGCTTCAAAATGATTTCTCAAGTTTTTCAAATAATATTTATAAAAAATTTTCAATTCTAGTTTTTCCCAAAATGTTTTACATTCTCAAGTAATTCTTCAAGTACTCATTCAAAAATTTGAAACATCAAACTTTCAATATTTTTTTCAAACACTACACCGTATATAGAATGAAGAGATGTTTAAACCAAAATGAAATGCATCAATAATAAACGTAGCCCTTGGATTGATTACCTCCGGTAAAGGCGCCGGGAATGATCAATCTCTGCACCAACGGGCAAGTCCATTTCTCTCTCATTTTCAAAACAAAACTCATTTTTTCTGGAGCACTCCAAAAACAACCAAATTTTGGGGATGTGAACACCGCTAACGTCAAATATCCCAAAAAGCATTCAAACTACAACCACTGCAAATAAGTTTACGTGTACTTGAATCAGACATGGTCCAAATTTAACGACAAAATCTGGCCACAATGAGCTGAAATCCAACTATGACAAAAATTAAGGTTTTGTGATTGTGTTGACATTTTATGCAATTAATATATCAAATTAAAGGTACTAAAGTCTACAAACATGCTTACACAGTTTCACAGCCTAATACTATTAGGAGATCTTGCCAAAAGAATTTGGATATATATCATACAGGTATGCAATAACTCTTATATAGAATAAAAAAAAATGGGAGAGAAGATTGAAGAACAAACTTTTTCAAGCTTCAAGGAGTCCAAAAATAGGATGAAGAAGAAGAGCTAACGAGACTCACCGAAAATTTGCCAATGGGAGGAAGAGGAAAGAGAAAAGAAAAGGAGCAGAAAAGTTTGGGCTGAGGCAATAAGTCGGTGAAGCCTTTACTGATGCATGAGACACGTTAATAAGGGCGTTACTTAAAACATCATTAATGTTATGCAGTAAACATTACCAACGTACGAGGCACGTCAGTGAAAAGGAGATTAGCAATGACCATAGTCAACACATCAATTAAAGTAGAGTTTCAGCAGTGTGAGATACTCACATCGGTAATGCTTCAATGGAGATACTTTTCAACAACGCGAAGAATGTCGTGTATTGGTAAAAATTAGATCAATAAATGTACTTTTTACCTATGCACTCAGTTAGATGTCAGTAATCTTCAACATCAAAAAGTTTCATCGATGCGAGAACCATAACACATCAGTAAAGGTTGAACCTTTTTTCATTTTTACCGACACCCAGATTTAGACATCTTTACAAGTGCAGCTTCAACGACACAATAACTCCATGTGTTGGTGAGGGCTTCTTTTAATCGACGCCGTTCTCTAGACGTTAGTGAAAATTCATACTTAACAACACTTAGCTCTGAATATCAGTAAAAAGTCAATTTTCGCCAAAGTGAAATTTTCCACGTGTCAGTGAAAGCTTTTTTTTTTTCTTTTGTAGTGCTTAAGAGAAGGTGGTGTTCCCGGATTTTGGTCTCTAGGGATCTTGATGGAGCTGCAGCTGGCAAGGGAAAATAAAATTTCATATTTTTGAAAAAAATAGTCTAGCCACTAAAAATTTTAAACATATATTATTTTTAATAAAAAAATTAGAAGTTTCCTTGTATTTTTTTGAAGTTTCTTTGAAAAAAAAATCTCAGATTTACCCTTGTGTGTGGGACCTGAGTTGACCCTGTGACTGGGACCTCAACCTGGTCAAAAAAATTAGGAAAACCAACCATTGTCAAAACTCAGAATGATCAAACCACTCATCCATGTTATAACCAAGTCAGAGGTAGGTTTAACTCAGTCTAGAGGTGGGCATCGGGCCGGGTCGGCCCATCGGGCCTGAAGCCCGGGCCCGGCTCGATAATCTTGCGGGCCGGGCCAGGTACCGGGCCTGGCCACCAAAAGCCAGGCCGGCCCGGCCCGCCGCGAAGAGGGAGACACGGGAGGGGGGAGCCGTCGAGCCGAGTGGAGAGGGAGACGGAGCGGGGCGCCGGGGCTGCAGGGGGACGGACCGACGGAGGCGGAGAGGGAGAGGAGCGAGCGGGCTGCAGGGGCTGCGGAGGTGGTGTGGGAGCCGGGGGACGGAAGCGGAGAGGGAGGGGAGCGAGCGGGCTGCGGTGGACGGAGGCGGAGAGGGAAATGGGAGAGGGAGCAGAGGGAGACGGAAGGGAGAGGGAGAGGGAGACGGGAGCAGGCAGAGGGAGAGGGAGGAGAGGGAGACGGAAGGGAGAGGGAGCAGAGGGAGAGGGAGACGGGAGGGAGCAGAGGGAGAAGGAGACGGAAGGGAGCAGAGGGAGAGGGAGACGGAAGGGAGAGGGAGCAGAGGGAGAAGGAGACGGAAGGGAGCAGAGGGAGAGGGAGACGGAAGGGAAACAGAGCAGAGGGAGAGGGAGACGGGAGGGAGTAGAGGGAGAGGTAGCAGAGGGAGAAGGAGACGGAAGGGAGCAGAGGGAGATGGAAGGGAAACGGAAGGGCTCAGGGCGGAGGGCCGGAGGCCGCTCGACCGCCCGAGGGCGGGAGTCGGGCCGGCCGGGCCGCCGCTGGGTAGCCCTTCCCGCCTGGGCGCGGCCCGGTTTCGTTATCGGGCCTGGCTTGGATTTCCCTGGCTCGACGCCCAGCCCTAACTCAGTCGCCTATACGTATGATGATCTAAGAATGCACATTATACCATAAACACATATTAATTATATCAAATTTTCAGTGTACTATATGTATATATGTATACATTAGTTACATAATTGTGGTAAATGTATTACTAAAATTAATTTGTATTATATATACTCCTACACATTATTATACATGTTATGGTAATATCACAATCTTTTGATGAATCAAAAGCACTCTTTTATACATATTTAACAGCTATCCTTTATATTATACATGTTGTAGTAATACAACAATCTTGTCCATGGATTTATTTATCTCAACGATCTTATGAGTTATGACGACATTTTGAATAGAGATTGATATTCTAGCTTAGTTGACAAAGGCCCTGATTGGCTCGCAGAATAATCAAAACAATGTGTCAAATATTTTAACTCATTCCGTTGAACTTACTGTGTCATGGCCTCACATGTTTAATATATTTCGGTGTAAGAACACTTGGCTTTCTATGAACTTAATCAATAGATGGCACCATTTGAACGTTTCAATTGACGTTAGTAAATAAACAATAGTCTGCATTAATTCGATGTGCCCAATATATACTAATATATACTGATTTTCATCATTCAGAAAATATAACAAAGTTTACGTCTCATAATAAATACCATGCAATCCCTTGCTTGTACAAAATCTGAGAGAGAATATTACTGTATAAACAAAAAGGTTTGATACTACTCTTCCTACTTATGAGATATTGATGTATTCATCCCAACCCTAATTGCTATATATTTCACATCAATGCTTGCCTTGATGCATATAATTTGTTTAATCGTGGAAGATCCTTTCAGTAATTGGTAAAATCTATTGTTCGAACGAAAACAAAATCTTATGAAACTATATTTAGTACTTGGTGACACATTTGCACTTTGATATAGAACCAGTTCGACTTATATATAGATGTATATATATGAAGAGAGAGAGAGAGAGAGAACTAGTAAGTGCTAGATATGATATACTTGAAAGCCAGGTAGATAAACAATCTCAGTTGTTGATCTTTTGTAAGTTGACATTAAAAAAAAAAGAATGTTAACTAATAATAGACGAAAGAAGATGCTCATCACTGAACTAATACTAATTCTAGATGAAAATGATGCTCTTCATTTTTTTTCTTTTAATCGTTAATCTAAAAAAGATCAAAAAAATTGAGATTGTTTTTCATCCACATCTCTCTTTATCTCTATACGAGCTGAAACCTATGCACTGCCTGAGATGTCGATGAATTTTTTCATCCAAACCCAGACAAACAAATCTACAAAGTTTATATATATATATATATATATATATATATATATATATATATGACTAAATTTATCGCCGTTAATTGTAGGAAGACAATACATGGCGTTATGTATCGACAGAGATTTTTCAGGTCAATGGCTGATGAAAACAACGCCCAAATTAAATATGATACCATGGGTTGGAATCATTCTAAATCCTTCCCAACATCCCAAGCATGCCATCTTTAATTCTATAAATAGTTGGGTTCGACCTGCCAAGCATTGCAGCGATTACAACTCCCCATAATTTCTTACCACCCACTTAGCTCCCAGCCGCCATGGCCAGACCTCTTCCCTTAGTCGCCGCCTTCCTGGTCCTCGTGATCATCACAACCAACCTCTCTTCCACCGCAAATGCAAATCCCGGAAGCCTCCTGACGGTGTACTATGGACGCCAATGTTTCGACGGACCTTCTGAGACATACCGCCACTGTGGTTGCCACAACATCGAGGACAACTACCGCCACCACCACCACCACCCCCACCACAGCATAGCATCATATGAGTATGAACATTTCCATGGAAGGCCGGCCACTCTGTTCGAAGACCGACATTGTGGTGGTAGTCGCCACCCACTGCCTTGGCAAGGTGACAGAAAGTGCAGCGGCCATTTCCCTTGGAAGAGTGTCATGATCTGGTGTTGATTGATCATCTGTGGGTTGCGTGCACTAATCAGCACCATGTTCTTGAATATCTACTGCTATGTATGACTACGACTACGTAATAATAGGGTTTGAATAAAACGGAGAGCTTGCCTCTTTCGTTTGTGTTGAAATTTCACGGATCTGCAAGGTCAGTCTGCTCTCTGATGGAATCAGTGAGCTTAATAATTAAATAATGTGCACTTTGGTGCCTTGTTCACATGTATTCGTCTGTATTGTTAATTAAAATAAGTGGTTGTTTGATTTCTAAATCAACAAGTTTCTTTTGCCGTTGCTGTCCATATCGTGTATTTAGTTACTTATAACTGTGTGACATGTTGCCTAGATCTGATCTTATTTTTTAGCTTTCAAGTCAGTATCCCTTTGATAAGATCATTACAGGAGCACCCTAGGATCAGTTGGTTTCGTCTAGCCATGCTTGTGCTAATTATGAGTGCATGAATTTGACCGCAACGTTATTTCGTGCATGGGCCGAGCTAGAAATTTTTAATAAGGTGGGTTGAATTAAAATTTCTAAATTTTGACTAAGGCCGAAATATCATTTTTCAAAATTCTTATATAAAACAAGTAAAATTTTCTAAAATCTGCTTATAAATTAAAAAAAAAAATTGAGGTAGCGCCAGGGCCCAAGCAGGCCCTACCTTGGCTCTACCCCGGGTTCGGTGTAGATATTGCTCACGGTATCAACTCTTTAACATGAAGCTATTAACCAGTGGCCTCCTCTTGTTAGAGGTTCAATGTGAGGTCAAAACCAATGCTCTTATAATACTTAAGATAACTTAAGAAATTAACTAGATGTTTACATTAATGTTGAATTTTTTTTCATGCATGGTGAACATTTTCTTGAAAATAATGTTCGACAATGCACCTAAAGAATAAACAATAAATAAAAACAGCTGGAAGCTTATTTTGGTCAATGTCAACTGGAAGCTAGTGAATAATTAATCACAGTTAATCTGCGTTTAAGTTACTTGAATAAGAAATATGCGTAGTCATAACTTTTCAATATTTAATGGAAAATTTGTCAACTTAAGTAACTTTTTCGTTAATAAAATTAAATTAACGTTTCATTTGAATATAGGTAAACATGAATAATTAATGTCAGCATGTAAGCAAATTAAAGGACTAAATGAATCAACGTATAATATTTATAAAAAATAAAAACAAATAATTGGTAACATAAACGACATTTATTACGATATTGTGAAAAACAAATATCCACTATTATTCCAGTACTCGTTCAACTAACAGGGGCATTGTCAAGTGTTCGTGAAGCTAGATTGTCTGGCTAGCAAGTAGGATTGCTCAAGAGGAAGGAGACACAACTGTTTGACGCTGATCAGTCAACATGAAAACACAAGTCAAAAAAATAGTCGCAACACCGAACAACTTGTCACCGTCTCAATAATTTCACACGGCTGGGGAGGAAGGACTTGCCTTGGCAAAGAAGTCGCGGTGGCGGGAAATGAGAGAGAGAGAGAGAGAGAGAGTGTGTGTGTTACCCGTCGTGTTTGAGGGCCGTCAAGTATCAAGAAGCTTAAGAAAAGTGAAGTGAGGTGTTTAAAATTCTTGTTAATAAGTGGGTCGATTTTGAAATTCCCTTTAATAATTTAAGTGTTTGGAACGCATTTCCAGTTGACTAGGAAATTTGCATATTCCTTGTGGCGAATATATTTAGTTTATAATTAGTGTAATTGATGTCATAATGAATTATCTACATATTTTTAACAAATCCGGTTTAATGTGTATTCTTTAATTGTAGAGCTTATTGGTTTAATAATTATTATGTGTGATGTTGTAGTAGATTTTGGTACTAATGACTGTCTATATACTTAGGTGGTTAAAATGAATATTGGTTGATTATGATTATGCTTGTTATGGCAAGTATGTATGCTTAGAATAGATGTTACTGTTACATTTCCATGTTAATCAACACAATTTTTTAGGGCTTAAGTTTCATGACTGTCATATTTTGATGCAACAACTCTTTTCACATAACATTCATTCGTCACTACAAAAAAAATGTGAACTTAGTGATTGTGAGATATTCGGTTTCTTTGAGCAGTTGTGTTCAGAAGGCCAAAATATTTCCTTTAAGCACAGTCCGTCATGGAGAGGATGTGTGCTAGCTTCACTACGGAAAACTTAGGCATTACCAATGACCAAAAAATGTATGTGAAACAAAGACATGTGTGTCAGTAATTCTATTTCTGACATTTTGTGATATAATTAGTGAAGAGTGTGTCGGTAAAAATCATTACCGATACATTGGACTGGAGCATTGGCGTAGGATATCACCGGCACAGTTTATACGTAGGTAAATATTGGTTATTAAATACGTCTGATCATGTCGGTAGTGATTAATTATTGTCGACCGTCGGTAAAAACTATACCGACAATAGACCTGCACGTCGGTAAAATTTTTTACAAACAAATCACTTAGACGTTGGTAAAGCTTTAAATGACGTCCGCCCAACGTCAAACATCCCAAAAAGCATTCAAATGACAAGAAGTCAAACTAATATTCTGCAAATAAGTTTATGTTACTTGAGTCAGACATGGTCCAAATTTGACGGTGAAATCCGGCCACAATGCGCTGAAATCTGACGATGACAAAAATTAAGGGTTTTGTGATTGTGTGGACATTTGATGCAATTAGTATATCAAATTAAATGTACTAAAGTCCACAAACATACTTACAAAGTTTCACAGTCTAATATTATGGGAGATTTTGTCAAGAGAATTTGGATACATACTATACAAGTATGTTATAACTTCAAATTATATAGAATTAGAAAAAATGGGAGAGGATATTGAGGAACAAGCTTTTTCAAGCTTCAAGAAGTCCAAAGATAGGATGAAGAAGAAGAGCTCGCCAGACTGACTGAAAAATTGCCAGTGGAAGGAAGAGGAAAGAGATAAGAAAAGAAGAAGAAGATTGAAGGATTGATGGGTTTGAGCAAAGGTACTAAGTCAATGAAGCCTTTACCAACGCGTGAGCATTACTTAAAAATGTTGGCAATGTTAATGTAGAAAACTTTACCAACATCCGAGGCGCGTCAGTGAAAAGTAGATTAGCGATGACCATAGTCAGCACGTTGATTAAAGAAGAGTTGCAACGATGCGAGATGCTTGCATCGGTAATGTTTCAATAAAGATAATTTTCAACAACACAGAATGTCACATATCAGTAAAAATTAGATGGGTACATGTATTTTTTACCCATGCACTCAGCTGGACATAAGTAATCTTCAACATTGAAAAGTTTCATTGACGCAAGAACCATAATGCATCAGTAAAGGTTGAACCTTTTTTCATTTTTAAACACGCCCAGCTTGAGACATCGTTACAAGTGCAGCTTCAATGACACAATAACTCCATGTGCCAGAGAAGGCTTTTCTTTAATCAACGTCATTTTCTAAACGTCAGTGAAATTCCTACTTACCAACAGTTAGCTCTAAATGTTGGTAGAAATCAATTTTCATCGACGTTATATTTTTCACATGTCGGTCAAACCATCTTTTTTTTTTTTAATAAAGCTTAAGAGAAGGTGATGTTCCCGATTTTTGAAAATGGCTTGTGATTGAGGGAGGCGCAGCTGGCAAGGGAAAATAAAATTTTCTCGTTCATATTTTGAAAAAAAATAGTCTAGCCACTATAAAATTTTAAACATACATTTTTTTTATAAAACAAATTAGAAGTTTCCTTGAATTTTTTTGAAGTTCCTTTGAAAATAAAATCTCAGATCTACCCTTGTGTGTGGGACCTGAGTTGACCCTGTGGCTGAGACCTCAACCTGGTCAAAAAATTAGAAATACCAAAAATTGTCAAAACATGGAATGATCAAACCAGTCATCCACGTTATAACCAAGTGAGAGGTGGGTTTAACTCGGCCCTCTATACGCATGATGATCTAAGAATGCACATTGTACCAAAAACACATTAATTATATCAAATTTTCAGTGTGCTATATATATGTATATATTAATTACATAATTGTGGTAAATGTATTACTAAAATTAATTTGTATTCTATATATTCCTACACATTATTATACATGGTATGGTAATATAACAATCTTTTGATGAATCAAAAGCACTCTTTTGTACATATTTAACAGCTATCCTTTATATTGTACAAGTTGTGGTAATATAAGTTATATAACAATCTTGTCCATGGATTTATTTATCTCAACGATCTTATGAGTTATGACGACATTTGAATAGACACTGATATTCTAGCTTAGTTGACAAATGGCCTGATTGGCTCGCAGAATAATCAAGACAATGTGTCAAATATTTTAACTCATTCCGTTGAACTTACCGTGTCATGGCCTCACATGTTTAGTATATTTCGGTGTAAGAACACTTGGCTTTGTATGAACTTAATCGATAGATGGCACCATTTGAACCTTTCAATTGACGTCAGTAAATAAACAATAGTCTGCATTAATTCGATGTGCCCAATATATACTAATATATACTGGTTTTCATCATTCAGAAAATATAACAAAGTCTACGCGTCATAATAAATACCATGCAATCCCTTGGTTGTGCAAAATCTGAGAGAGAATATTACTGTATAAAACAAAAAGGTTTTATACTACTCTTCCTACTTATGAGATTGATGTATTCATCCCAACCCTAATTGTTATATATTTCACATCAGTGCTTGCCTTGATATATATAATTTGTTTAATCGTGGAAGATCCTTTCAGTAATTGGATAAATCTATTGTTCGAACGAAAACAAGATCTTACGAAATTAATTTAGTACTTGGTGACACATTTGCACCTTCATATAGAATCAGTTCGACTATATATAAATAAATAAATAAATAAATAAATAAATATATATATATATATATATATATATATATATATATATATATATATATATATATATATATATATATATATATATATATATATATATATATATATATATATATATAGTGAGAGAGAGAGAGAGAACTAGTAAGTGCTAGATATGAGATACTTCAACGCTAGGTAGATAAACAATCTCATTTGTTGACCTTTTGTAAGTTGACATAAATAAAAAAGGGAAAAAAATGTTAACTAATACTAGACGAAAGAAAGATGCTCATCACCGAACTAATACTGATACTAGATGAAAAAAATGTTCATCATTTTTTTATCTTTTAATCGTAAATCTAAAAAAGTTGAGATTGTTTCTTATCTTGATCTGTCCTTATCTTTATAGGAGCTGAAATCCTTTCATCTCTAGCTCCTTCCAATTACAGCCACTCGATGCTTTAATATATGGAATAGGTGATGTTAAACACATGTACTGCATGCTGTGAGATGTCGATGAATTTTTCCTTTATTCTTCTCTCTATGTTTCCATATTTTATTTTATAAATTTTCACATTTACATGAATGCATACATACATGTGTTATATTTTCACTCTCTAGAATCTTTTATTTCTCTCTTCAAGTTAAATGTCTTCTCGTATAAATTTTTGAAGATACATATATATATATATATATCTGTGTGTGTGTATTCCTCAATTTCTTTTCCTTTAAAATCTCTCTTCCTCTTCCAATCAATAACCTCTTTTTATAAACTTTCATATACATGTATGTATGATAATATATATACATATATACGCATTTCTTCCTTTATCTCTTTCTTCCAAGAATTTCTTTCTCCTCTCTATTTAAATTTAGACTCCATCTTCAAAAGCTTACCCATATATATATATATATATATACGTACATAAGTATGTACATATAAATGAAGATACTTATCTTCCCCTCTTTCAAAATCTTTCATTTAGTTATCTTTGAAATCTTTCTCTTCCTCTTTCTTTTTAAGGGAGTATCTCATTTTTTCATTTTTTAAACATATTTTGTTTTTCAAGATCATTTTTCATTTGTCGACTTCACCAAGACCAAAACTCAAGTAATGAACCAATATTAGATTCATGTTTGATGGTCTACAACCCCAATCCATTTTCAAAATCTTTTACTTCTTTATAAAAATATATATGACAATTATGAAAATAAACATATTACATGTACGTTATATTAGAAATGTTTTTAGATGAATGTTATAGTAGGAATGATTTATTCTCTTTTTATCATACAAGATCAATGCATTCATGTATTCACACTCACTTAATATCACTTATGATCACAAACACCACTCCAAATAACTTAAGCAAGACAAGATTGAGCTTTAATTAGTTAGTAATCAAATTAGAGCAAAATTTCAAGCTTACTTAAAATCTTCAGGGAACACTAAAGTGACTTCAAAATAATTTCCCAAGCTTTCTAAATAATATTGATAAAGATTTCTCAATTCCAGTTTTCCCCAAAATGTTCTACATTTTCAAGTAATTGTTCAAGCACTCTTTCAAAAGTTTGAAACATCAAACTTTTAATATTTTTGTCAAACACTACACCACATATAGAATGAAGAGATGTTTAAATCAAAACAAATTGCATCAATTTTAAACGTAACCCTTGGATTGATTACCTCCGGTGAAGGCGTTGGGAACGGTCGATCCTAGTACCAATGGGCGAGTCTCTTTCTCTCTCATTTTCAAAACAAAACTCATTTTTATGTATCACTACAAAAACAACCAAATTTTGGAGATGCGAACAACGCCCAACGTCAAACATCTCAATAAACATTCAAACTACAACCAATCAAACTAATATTCTACAAATAATTTCATGTATACTTGAATCAGACATAGTCCAAATTTGACGATAAAATCTAGTCACAATGAGGTGAAATCCAACAATGACAAAAATTAGGGGTTTGTGACTGTGGGAACATTTTATGCAATTAATATATCAAATTAAAGGTACTAAAGTCAACAAGTCAACAAACATGCTTACAAAGTTTCACTGCCTAATACTATTATGAGATCTTGCCAAAATAATTTGGGTACATACCATACAAGTATGTTATAACTTTTGTATAGAATAAGAAAAAATGGGAGAGGAGATTGAAGAACAAACTTTTTCAAGCTTCATGGAGTCCAAAAATAGGATGAAGAAGAAGAGCTAACGAGACTCACCGAAAAATTGCCAATGGGAGGAAGAGGGAAGAGAAAAGAAAAAGAGCAGTACTTAAAAACATCGTTAATGTTAATGCAGTAAACATTACCAAAGTACAAGGCGGGTCAGTGAAAAGGAGATTAGAAATGACCATAGTCAGCACATCAATTAAAAGAGAGTTTCAGTGGCATGAGATACTCACATCAGTAATGTTTCAATGGAGATACTTTTCAACAACGCGAAGAATGTCGCGTATTTGTAAAAATTAGATCAATACATGTACTTTTTACCCATGCATCAACTAGATGTGAGTAATCTTCAACATCTAAAAGTTTCATCGACACGAGACCCATAACACATCAGTAAAGGTTGAACTTTTTTCATTGTAACAGACACCTAGCTTTAGACATCTTTACAAGTGCAACCTCAACGACACAATAACTCCATGTGTTGGTGAAGGCATCTTTTAATCGATGTCATTTTCCCGACGTCAATAAAAATTCATACTTGACAACACTCACCTCTGAATATCAGT
>JAANDH010001411.1:5681-55212 GCA_011799765.1 Nymphaea thermarum
GTTGTAAAATTATCTTTTAAATGTCTCCCCTTGACGGAAAACATGGGCTCTGGACATGAATCTGAGGAGGGCATTCTTGTCATTTGAAACTCACCGGATTCTCCTCGCCGGACTTCCTCCTCTATATTGCGCTTTGAATCTCAAGATTCTCAACGCATGGATAAGATTCATGCTGCAAACTTTTCATTCCTGAAAAAAAAAGGTCATTTTCCTAAAAGATTTAATTAGGCGAGCTCTATAATAGTTACAAGTCCACGTTTACATAAATGTATTAGCTGTATTATCAAAATACTGAGCCATTTTTCTGGTTTCTCTTAATCCGATTCCTTCATTTGGATCCAGATTTCTACTGGGATAAGATCTGATTTTATATGTAATCGAAGGGTTCAGTTTTCTGTTTGATATCGGATTCGAATTCAGATATTGATGTTGAAGCTGCATAAAGGATTCATACTCCATTAATGCTACATAGAGGATTCATACTCCATTAATACTCAGAGACAGCTCGAATGATGCAATAACCAAACGCGAATCTCATTGATGACAAAGGGTGAAACGAAAGCTTCCCGATTTGAGGCGTTGGAAGTTTTGGCAAGGGGAACAACCTTCCATCCTTGGACAGGAGAAAAGAAGGATTCTTTGTTGGGGACGTTAGAATATTATTGGCAAATAAAGCCACCTTCCCTCCTATGAACCTTTTATTCATGGCCTTTTCGATTCTCTATGTTAATGAAGTTGACGTTGAATGATTCTGGAATTTTCATTTTTGATGATCCTTTAAAGTTAGGCAGATATTTATTTGTGTATTATACTTTAGAGCTACCTAACTTCTTTAAAATCTTTCCAATAAAAAAAGGTTATCTGTCCAGATTCTAAATCTGGATATGCAAGTAAAACATGATATATTCCCTTGTAAGTTGAATAGGAGGATAGCTGCAAATTCTTTGTTGTTTTATAAGATTTCTCTAAAATATTTGTAATCAGTCTACTTTTTCGTTGCTGGTTTTGGAAGGTAGATCGAAAAGAGGGCTTCAAAGTTCAAATCCCCGGCGAGGAACACAAGTCTTGCTTCGCTCCACAGGTCTTCGAACAAGATAATTTACAAGAACAGCGATCTAGATTGATCAAGTCAAAGCAAGTTGAAAGACTCATGTATGAACATCCTATCGTCGTGTACTGCCGTTTTAATAATTTCTTTTCGCCGACGTTCTCGTTTGACTCTTGCAGCCGTCCATTCTTACCCATCCTTTTTGGGTCTGAAGCGTGGTCAGACTTTGCCAGTTGTAACCAAAACAGAACGGACCCATTGAACGGCTGTGGTGGGCTCGGGCTTGACCTTTGATGTCTCAACGCAGTGCAGTCTACCTCTGATAAGGATCGTCGTGATCGTGATCGTGGCGAGGATCCTCTCCACGAATTTTCTCGCTCTTGGGTCTTGATTTCCGTAGCCAATCATTGTGAAAGGAAATTGCACTCAAGCCGAGAGACTTTGTTACTTGCCCGGCAGCGCAACCCCGAGTTTAGCTCATTCCAGCCGCTCTCCTTATGGTGGGACCCCGCAGCCGAGGGCTGCCCAAAGGCGGCCTTGGCTGCCAACGCCTTGGCCTCAGACAGCGTGGTTACGGGCTGCCTTCGGCCATCATGGTCGTGCGGAGTTAGGCCCGCATCACCTTACCAGCTACATGCCACACCTCTTGATGCATGCGAATTATTTATAGCTGAAAAAGAAAGGAACTCTAACATGTATGCGCTTATTTAAGGGTTTATAGTGTTTGTTTTATGTGGTATAATTTTTTACACATCCATGGACCAAAAGTTGAATATCAAACCAAGCAAGTGGTAACTGGAGTGGGCTAAGCTTTGCACCCATGTCAATACGAGCTTGCCATTTTAGTCATTTATATTTATTGGGCACCTTCAGTTTAACTGTTTTAATTTTAGATATGGATAAAGTTCCATTGTCACAAAAAATGTGTACAGGTATTATGCAGTGAATAATAAAGTGATAGTGAACTAGTTCACACTTAGATCAACTACAATTCTAGTAAGTATCGTTACCGCCTGGACAATTAGACATCCAACCCGTAATCGCAACGACCCAATTGCAAGAGCGGAGCTCTACCAACTAAGCTATATCCCCCGAGCCATGTAGAGCATGCATGAAGGAGTCAGATGCTTCTTCTATTCTTTTCCCTGGCACAGCTGGGCCATCCTAGACTTGAACCAGAGATCTCGCCCGTGAAGTAAGGTTGCTACTTATTCTACATTGGAGAGATGGAGAGAGAGACAGACGACCACAGCAGTCGTCTTCAAGCGCGTAATATATGTTGGTAAGCCTGACACGTGCAGGCCCATCCGCGCCAAGTGGGCGTCATTTTCTCAAGACTTTCAGTCAACTGTTTGGCGCCAGTCAGACAAGAGAGGAAAAATTTGAACGTGTACACACTCCCTTATGAAATATCTGCCCCTTGTAGTATCTTTCCTTCAGATATTTCAACAGTGTATCCTTGAACCCCCAGAATGAAACCCACAGGATGTGGAATTCAACAGCCGAAACTCCGAAGCGCTGCTGTCTTGATCGCAGTCTGAATTCGAAACTCAGAATACAAATCCCACTGGGAAAAACAATCATACCATTTTTAACAGGAAGCGGTCTCAAGAAGTTGGCCACACCTTTTCTTCTCCTTTTTGGAGTCCAGAGGACAGATTTTTTTCTCCTAGAGCACTTTTTGATTAATAATATAGGAAGCAAGAATGTTGTAGTTGTAGACGCTGCTGAGCTTTGTTCGCTTTTGGAGATTGAACTTGAGAAGGTTAGAACAATTAAACTTCAACGTTTCACACAATCCTGTCATCCACTCATTTTTTTTAATGGACATCTCGAGATATATATATATATATATATATATATATATATATATATATATATATATATATATATATATATATATATATATATATATATATATATGTGTGTGTGTGTGTGTGTGTGTGTGTGTGTGTGTGAGAACTGGTCAAATCCATAGGTTAGGATAAAACCAGACCTTGTAATTGTGATAAAATGTTTCTTTTTTGCAAGCTAACCTTATTGGTATGATCTTAAAATATGTTGATGAAAAATATGTATTAAGTTGGTCATTTTTTAGATTTTAATAGGCTTTTTATAATAACAAAACGAATGGCCTTCATAACATCAACATTTTAATATTAAAAAAAATCTACATTTTTCGTAAAAACAACTTGAAAAAAAGCATATATTATATAAAATAATATTTATAAATATATTAATATGTTTATATTTAATTTAAAATATTTTTTTAGCAAAAAACATAATGGGATTGGTTTTTATCCCAAACCAAAGCGTCTATATATAAATATATATATATATATATATATATATATATATATATATATATATATATATATATATAAGTATTTTGTTAGATGCCTGTCATCTTATTGTTTCATAAATCTTTTGCTATCTCATATACACTATCTCGTACTTAAGCATAAAAATAAATATACAGGGTCTACATCCGGTGTACCCTCATTATATACATGGAAAGACTTACAAAACCTACTTTTGAGAGGAGGAAGGTGAGCCGAGTTTCGCAGCGCACAATGTCAACCAAACGGAACATGTTTTCTTGTAAAGAGAACGTGTTTTCTGCAGCTTGTGTTTAAAAGGAACATGCGTTTATGTTCTCCTTCTCGATTAATGTTCTCCAGAAAGACATGGCGCGATGTTGTTTCAGGGTGCTCCATCAAGCGATGGATGCCAAGAACATTAAAAAGGTTTCTTTAACTTTTATTTGGCTCCAAGTATCATATTACCTGTACCTGGTGTGGTGTGTGTAAGCATCGGTGGAAGGCCATGGCTGTTGTTTAATTCTCCGTTTCTTATAAGAACGTAGTCTTATTTTTTTCTGAGGAACTCACTACTGACCAACCAACAAGAATGGTTTGGAAATCCGATTGAAGAAATGGTTATCAACATAAAACATCTCCACCAATTTCCATGTAGCCTTGCAACATGTAAACTCATTAAGATGGCCTCTCGCTTCTTTAAAGACATAATGAATCAAGAAGGCTGCCATTCAAGCAAAATAGCTTGTGAACATTTTTAATTTACTCTTAACTAATAAAATTAAGAACAGTTGAGCAGTTCAAATGAAGGAATGTTAATTCTGTTGAAAAAATTAAGAAAAAAATATGAAAGAGAAGATAATAAAGAAATTAACGTGGAGTAGGGCCTTAGATTCCACAGTTCAAGTTCCTCATTTTTTGTAGGAACACACAACTAAGGAAGCTTCCAAAAAATTTGGAAACTGTCATTGGCTACCATTCCTTTTCTTGACATCTTGATATATGCGGGTCATCCATGATCTTAAATTACAGCTACATTAGTACTAGCTTCATATGTTGGCATCATCTTCAACCTGAACATGATAACATCATAATCTCTTTAAATTCTTGGCAGCATACGCATGATCCAACACTTCTCTGGTCAGAGACACTACAAAGATAAATTATACTGCTGCATTAGCAATATATACGACTGCATTAGCAATTGAGTCTGGTGTTCGGGAATATCTTTTAGTTAAGAAAAAAAAAAGCACCTGTTTAGATAAAACCTTCATTTATACAGGAAGAACCACTAAGACTTCCATCATATGATCATATTTGAACTATACATATATATATATATATATATATATATATATATATATATATATATATATATATATATATATATATATATATATATATATATATATATATAGAGAGAGAGAGAGAGAGAGAGAGAGAGAGAGAGATTCTATACAGATATATCCCGTTGATGATTATGACTGACAGATATTTATACAGGTAGTGATAAAAACACCATCACCATTTGTGCTGATGTTCTATTTTTGTTCTTATAAAAAGCATTTACTGCTCATTGCTCACTTGAAAGACCTTGCACATAAGACCTGGTTCAGGGCAGCAGTAATCAACGAGAGCAAAGCAATCAATAAGAGTGAAGACAATTGAGAATGTAAATCGTGGAGGATAATACGTCTATAAAAATTTGCAACTAGCATTTTATATTTATCGGGTTAATAAAAAGGTTGAGTCCTTCACTTACTTGCCAGTCTTTAATGAAGGTCACAACCCTTATCGAGAAGATTGGGAAAGGTGATTTGTTTCCGAAAGTTTCGGACAACAGGCAAGAAAAAGAAAGTATTTTGTCTTAAAAATAAAGGTTAAAGCTTGCTGTACCATGTTAGTCATGCCATATTTGCTGATGCTCTATTTACATACATTAATTAAGATCAGACCTTCCTTGTCTCTAGTTTTAAATAGGGCTGCACATGGGGCAAGTCGGAGTTTGAGTTGGACCCAGCTCGACTCAGAAAATTTGAGCTTGAACTCAACTTAATCTCGAGTTGCACTAAAAAAAACAAGCTCGAGCTCGACTCTACAATTCAAAGTCGAGCTCTAACTCTACTCATTTTACTCGTTTATGATAAGCATGTATGTACTTGTTAACTCGTTTAACTAATGTAGTTGCTACTCGTTTAACTATTTTGTCAATATAATTCAAAATTTATTATGTAGTCAAGCTGAGTCGAGTTCTTACAGCTCAAACTCGACTCGTCTAGAATTTTGAACATAATCTTGAACTTGAGTCTGACTCGTTTATAAATAAGTTGAATTTAGACGAGCGAGTTCGAGCTTGCTTCAATTGTTGTCAGGGAGCGGAGGGAAGGGTGTGCCGGTAGGGGCCTTCCCCCCCTCCCCCTCAAATGTTAAAAACTTTAAAAATTTAAATGCAAATCTAAAAAAATAGTTTAATATATGTATAAAAAATTGAAAATTTTTATTTCGGCCCCTGTTAGAATTTTGAAACTATAGTATGACCCCTGCGATAAAAAAATTCTCTGCTCTACTCCAGCCCTACTTGAATCATAACGAAAAGTTTGACTTAAGATCATAGTGTGACCAAAGATGAATTTTGCTGTTTAATGTTGTTAGGTCAAATGAAGTTAGCTGCACATCCAACAAGTAACAGCATTACTTTTAAAGTGACAAAACATGTGTGCAATTCAATTATAATTCGATTGAATAGTGTGGCGGCAGTATCCATGCGCTATTGTGAGGCACATGATAATGCTGTTTATGATTAAATCAAATTAATCAAACGACTCACAGTTATAGTCCTTACGATAAAATATATTATATTTTGAATTTGATCTTCATATTCTAGTTGCTGATGTATGTAGCACTATGACGTACATACTCTCAGTCTCTCCCCCTTCCTCTTCTCTCTTTAGCAGCAAATGAATTTTTCTCATGCTTAGTAAGCATGGGAAGCGTTACTCGAACTAATTGCCTGCGCCATTCTCTTGGGAATGGAAAGTTTGCAGCCTGAATCTTATCCAGCGTTGAGAATCTTGAGAGATTCCAAACGCAATATTTAAGAGACGGTCAAAATATAGAAAGCGAATTCCTATTAAATATGTTGCCGTTGTGCAAATGAAATATTTTATTCATTAAGACAAAAAATTTGATTCCCAACCTCTCGCTCCCAATCAAGGAAACCGGCACAGATTTCTTAAAATTGCTACGGGGATTACTCATATTGACATCAAGAATGATCCTTGAGACGTGATCCTTTTCCTTTCGTATAGTTTTCGGAGATGAGAAATTATTAAATTTGGCTTGGCATCAAGGAAGATTGTTTTGATCTTGATAGAAAAACACAGAGAGAACGCGCACAGCAGTTTGCCGGGGGATCTTGAATCTGATGAGATGAGCGACTCCGGCGTTACAGACTCTTCATACAAGAATGGCGATCGCCTCCCCGAGAATCTTAAGCAAGCGGAGGAGATAGGTCGGTTTCTGTTTTTTCTTCTTCCTTTCCCTTTTGTTCTAATCTTCCTTCCTAATCTTCCTTCTCTGCCATTTTCCCCTTGTCGATGTTTGCGATGTAGTCTTTAAGAAAAATTGTGATTCACCTGCGCTCTTTTCCCCTGTTCAGTTCTTCCATCCCTTCATCTTTTTTCTTCGGGAAAGTGTCGTAAGTCACTGAAGACCGATGTGCATGTCTTCAGTTGCTCAATTTCTTTCAAACCCACTTCGTCTTGCTCACCAACAAAGCCTTCCAATGCTTCTCCAACCAGAAGAAGCCATGATCAGTTGTTTCGCAGGGTGTAGGCCCTGTCATGGAGCGCAGACGCCATTACAGATACCAAAGCTCCTGATTTCCCTCTCGGTTTATGTGCTTTGGAGTTGCCCGTGAGCAATTGAGTTGCTGGAGATTCATGCTCGCTTTTTCTCCTCTTAGATATTATGTGTTGTTTTACAATGTTCTTTTGGCTTTGCTGCTTGGATCATCTTGGCATTTGAAAATAGTGCCATAATGATCTTTCTTCATTTTTGCGGCGGCGAGCTTATGCCATTTGGTATTGGATATTGACCGAGTTACTAGATATAATCATATAACCAATCTTATCCACAACTAAAAATCAAGATTTTAGATCCACCAAAGTTTGATCCGAGTTTTGGGCGCCTGATCTGGCGAATGTTCTGAGTATTCGGCCTTGTGTCCACAACAAATCTTCGCCAGTCAATGAAAATCTTGTTTGATTGCGACACTGTTGATACATTTATGCAGATGAATTGGAAAATTCGCCGATTGAGCAAGTCCGGCTGACGGTGCCGGCTACCGATGATCCGACGCTGCCAGTCCTCACGTTCCGGACATGGATCCTGGGCCTGCTCTCATGCGCCCTGCTGGCCTTCTTGAACCAGTTCTTCGGCTACAGGCAGAACCAACTAAGCGTGTCCTCCATCTCCGCCCAGATCATTGCGCTGCCCCTGGGGAAGCTCATGGCGGCCACACTTCCGGCCAAGGTGGTCCGAATTCCGGGAACCAAGTGGGAGTTTTCGCTGAATCCGGGACCCTTCAATATCAAGGAACATGTGCTGATCACGATTTTTGCAAACTCTGGCTCCAACTCTGTGTATGCTGTCAACATCGTCACCATAGTTAAGGCCTTCTACCACAGGCAGCTCCACCCCATGGCTGCATTCTTGCTGTCACAGACAACGCAGGTGAGTCTTCAGCTTTCCCTGTTCTTTTGCAAATGGATTTGAATGACATACAAATGGTAGCTTCCATACATATTGAAACCTGGCAGTGGCAGAGACGTGTGGGCAATTGCCCACACAGAACCTTACAAGTTGCTTATTTATACATTAGTTTCCCTGCATTCTTGCTCATGCTACAAAACATCGGTTTTCAAATTTTTTTTTTTTTGGCTTAGATGGCCGTGGTAGCTTCATATGACTTCTAATATTATATTTGCTTTATCATAAATCGGTTGGTATGCTAGTTCATAGAAAATTAAGCCCCTCCATGTCTCGAAGCTAATAAGAATTCAAATTTGTACACAATTCTAATAAACTAAATTACAAAAAAAAAAAGGACCAATCTGTTGCCGAGTTCCAAGTCAACAAGTAATAAAAAGGCCGACGGTAGGTCAATATGGCCGCATAATATATTATATTTGTTTTTTTAAACAATCAGTTAGTGTAATCTTGTAAGCATTCAAATTTGCACACACACCAGGCCACACTTCTAATAAACTAAATTACAGAAAAATTAAATGGACCAATTTGTTGCCGAATTCCAAGTCAACCCCGAAGATTATTCTTATCCCACTTGCGTTTCCCGGCATCCATCGAGAAAATATATGAAAGGCAAGAAACGCTTTCTTAGTAGAATTTGGAAAATCTTTCTCTTGCTCGATGCATGGGAAAGCAAAAAAGGAGAAGAAGAAGAAGAAGACGAGCGACGTTAAAGGACGAGGCGGAGCAAAGCAAGAAGCTTTCATTACATTTCCTCCCTTCGATAGCGATGCTGAATTTAACTCATCATTAATGCAACATGCATGGTTTTGAAAGTTGAGTTTTGATTCTGCTATTTTCCGGACCCTTACTGATCTCTCTCTAGAATGATAATACTTGATGTTCTCTATTTTGGCGGACGGCTGTAGATGATGGGATATGGATGGGCGGGTCTGTTCCGGAAGTATCTCGTGGACTCCCCCTACATGTGGTGGCCTGCCAACCTCGTCCAGGTCTCTCTGTTCAGGTGAGACAGACTGCCAACCTCGTCCAGGTCTCTCCGTCCAACCCCTATATGAACAATGTCTCTGGTTCTAGCTTTGAAGTTCTCAGTGGTGCCATCCATAAGTGATTCCGTTTCAATTTTCGGCTCTTCAACTATTAAGAATGCTTACCAGTCGCTTATTTTGTTACACAGAGCGTTGCATGAGAAGGAGGTGCGGCGAAAGCGTGGCACCACGAGGCTGCAGTTCTTCATCATGGTGTTTGTCGCCAGCTATTGCTACTACATCGTCCCCAACTATCTGTTCCCTTCAATCACTGCCCTCTCCTTTGTGTGCTGGATCTGGAAGGACTCCGTCACTGCCCAGCAGATCGGTTCCGGCCTCTCCGGCCTCGGCCTCGGCTCATTCGCCTTCGACTGGTCGACGGTTGCGGGGTTTCTGGGCAGCCCGCTCGCCACTCCCGGCTTCGCCGTCCTCAATGTAATGGCTGGTTTCTTCTTGGTGGTCTATGTCATGCTCCCCATCTCCTACTGGACCAACTCTTACAATGCCAAGCGCTTCCCCATCTTCTCCTCCCACGTCTTCGATCAGTGGGGCAAGCCCTACAACATCTCCCGGATACTTAATCAGAAGACGTTTGAATTCGACCCCGTCGGCTACAGTGGCTATAGCCAGATCCATCTAAGCATCTTCTTCGCCTTCACTTACGGCATCGGCTTCGCCACTCTTGCGGCTACCATCTCCCATGTTGCTCTCTTCCATGGAAAGTAAGTCTTATGCACTGAACCATCACTTTGCAATTTGCTTCTGCGTGTGCACTTGTGGATGGAGTTTGATTGGAGACTAGATTTTGATTAATCGATTTGAATTTGGTCAGATATCTGAACCAAATCTGAGCATGGTTCTTCCATTACTGTGTGCAGATCAATCTACCGGCAAACCAAACAGGCATTCAGTGATCATGTTGGCGACGTCCACACCAGGCTGATGAAGAAGAACTATGTGGCGGTGCCCGAATGGTGGTTCAGCATCATCCTGATTTGCGTGGTTGGCCTTGCCTTCCTTGCTTGCTTGGGGTTCGGGGGCCAGCTTCAGCTGCCGTGGTGGGGCATCCTTCTTGCTTGTGTCATTGCCTTCTTCTTCACCCTCCCTATTGGCATTATCCAAGCTACCACTAATCAGGTGAGCTCAAAAATACATTGTTAAGAGACCTTAGTGTTAGGCATTGGGTTGGATGTTACTCACTTCGGACCAGTAATTTCTTTTACATATTCCGACCCATTTGTGCGGAATTTATTTATCGATTACTTCGTATTTTTCTTTCTGGATCCATTTCACTGATACGAAGCTTGCATTGCTTGTGCAGCAACCTGGGTTGAACGTGATCACAGAGCTGATCATTGGTTACTTGTACCCAGGCAGGCCTCTTGCAAATGTGGCCTTCAAAACCTATGGCTACATCAGCATGTCCCAGGCCCTCATGTTCCTCTCAGATTTCAAGCTTGGCCACTACATGAAGATCCCTCCAAGATCTATGTTCGTTGTTCAGGTCTCTGTCTCTGTCTCTCTCCCTCTCTCTTATTTGTGTGGTCAACTTGTTGGTACAACTACAGTAGCTTCGCTGGATCCTTCCATGTGTTCACGCATGTGTGTGCTTGATTTCGTGATTTAAAAGTAAAACTATTGGCCTTTATCTTATTGCACAGCTTGTTGGGACACTGGTTTCATCTTCCGTCTACTTTGGCACAGCATGGTGGCTGCTCACAACAGTTCCCAACATCTGCAACACAGCACTCCTCGACCCCTCCAGCCCATGGACTTGCCCAGGCGACGATGTGTTCTACAATGCCTCTATCATCTGGGGTGTGGTCGGCCCACTTCGCATGTTTGGCAGGCTGGGAGTCTATGCAGGGCAAAACTGGTGGTTCCTAGTGGGTCTACTCGCACCTGTCCCTGTCTGGGTCTGCTCACGCCTGTTTCCAAAGGCAAAGTGGATAAGCCTCATAAACATGCCCATCTTGATTGGTGCAACTGGGATGATGCCACCGGCGAGGGCAGTCAACTACCTGGCCTGGGGAGCAGTTGGTATAGCATTTAACTTCGTGGTGTATAGGAAGTACAAGCAGTGGTGGGCACGGCACAATTATGTTCTGTCTGCCGGGCTCGACGCAGGTGTTGCCTTCTCCGCCGTTCTCACCTACTTCGCGCTGCAGTATAGATCCATCTTTGGAATACAGTGGTGGGGTACAGAGTTGGATGACCACTGCGCTCTAGCACGTTGCCCTACAGAGCCTGGAATGGTTACAAAAGGGTGTCCTGTCTTCTGAGCTTAGGTTATTGGTCCTATAAAGTAGTTTCATTTGCTTATGGCCTTTAGTATAGGAGTTTGTTGATTCTACGATGGTTAGTCATGTGTATGAAGGATGATTCTTGGTGATGTCTGCAAAATATAGTAAAATTCGTTAACTGTATCCTTCATACAAACTGCTCAATTGTTTAATTTGATTAGTTAAGAATAAATCAAGCACGTTCACAAACTGTTATGCTTGAATAACAGCTTTCTTGAGTTATGACTCCTATGAAGCGAAAAACATCAGTGATGTCACCAGTAGTCCTTGCAAGAACAAGAGCCATCTACAAAACGATGGAAGCGACTCCTATCACGCACAATGATCTCGCGATTAGAAAACTTGGAGATCAATTTTAGGGCAAGATGGCAATCAGCACAGACCCTTAGGTTCTTCATGATCCTGATAGGTGTTCCAGGCGAGGTTTTCATGAGTCCAAAGACCACTGCTAGTTTCTCACTGTGGCGATATAGAGCATGTTCTTTCTCTTCCTCAGCTATGTCTAGCAATACCGCAGAGGTTTGAGGAACATAGCCCATCAACTTCAATTGTTCTGCAAGTTCATGCCATTTCTCTTGCACCTCTTTTGCACAAGGATGTGAGCCATCACCTGCAACGAACTCATGAGTCACTCCATCTATGGTGATGAAGCTACACCCTGGTGTTTTCTTAATGCCACGATCTTTCATCAATCTTCTCACCTTCGCTACATCATCCCATCTACCTGCCTCAGCATAGATGTTTGAGAGCACGACATAGTATCCATCATTGTGAGGTTCTATCTCAAGTAGGTGCTTGATCACTTCCTCTCCCAACTCAACACTCTTGTGAACTCTACAACCACCCAAGAGAGCTCCCCACACAGCACCACTTGGTTCTATTGGCATGTTCTTGATGAATTCATAAGCTTCTTTCAGAAGTCCTGCTCGGCTTAGAAGATCAACCATACACCCATAATGCTCAATCTGAGGGACTATTCCGTAGTCATTAACCATGCTGTCGAAAAACAGGCAACCCTGAGCAACCATACCCATATGGCTACAAGCGTGTAATAGGCCAATAAAGGTGACAGCATTTGGATCAATTCCTCTTTTTTGCATCTTAGAGAAGAGAGAAAGAGCTTCCTCACTTTGACCATGAATGGCAAGCCCCAT
Organism: Nymphaea thermarum; assembly: GCA_011799765.1. NCBI lineage: Eukaryota > Viridiplantae > Streptophyta > Magnoliopsida > Nymphaeales > Nymphaeaceae > Nymphaea > Nymphaea thermarum. The sequence goes on from JAANDH010001411.1 coordinate 18,303, forward strand.
TATCATGGCAGACCATGATACAACTGTTCTTTCAGGCATTTCATCAAAAACCATTCTTGCTTCTTCCATGCACCCGCATTTTGTATACATGTCTATCAATGTGTTGCAGACGCGAACATTGTGACGAAAATGATTTTCCTTTGCATAGGCGTGAATCCGCTGGCCAAGATCAAGTGCACCAAGGTCAGCACAAGCTGCAAGAACGCTAACAACAGTAACTTCATTCGGTTTCACACTTGCCTCTTCCATGCTCCGAAAGACACTGATCGCCTCATTGGGCCTCCCACACTGCACATAACCCGTAATCATTGACGTCCACGACCTGGTGCTTCTTTCTGGCATGTCATCAAACATTTTTCTTGCAATATCAACTTGTCCCTGTTTAGCAAATTGTGTTATCATGATATTCCAAGTCACGACATCTCGCTTGGACGTTTTAGCAAACAATTGATACGCAGAACTTAGACTACCACAAGAAGCATACATATGAATGATGGTGTTCTGCAAAAACACATCCGCGACCCACCCTTGTTTCGCCGCCAAGGAATGGACCATCATACCGTCTTCAAGTGACGGAACACGAGAACACGCCTTGAGCACGAACGAACAAGTGAGGGTGTCGGGCAGCACATCGGCGTACCGCAATTTTCGAAACAAAATGATGGCATCTGCCGGTGAGTCGCCCTCGGCGAGCTTCCTGATCCAGGAGTTCCATATAACTATCTCCGATCTGTCCGAGAACTGTAGAAGCTGGCGGCCGTAGCCAAAGTCCGGAGACAAACCGCAGACTTGGGCAACTTTAGAGAACGAAAGAATGGAAGGGTCGACGTTCTGTTTCACAATTTGGGCATGGAGCTGCTTGAGTTGTAATGGTGTGGTGAAGTTCTGGAGAGGGAGGGAGCCTGTGACGGAGACCAAACTTGGTGGCAATTGATGGGAGGGATGATTTTGATGAAGTTTTGCTGGTGGGGGGAGTTGGAGAGTGGCCAGAGGCAGAGCCATTCTAGGTTCCTCTAGTCACCTGCTAATAAGAAAATCCTGTAGTGGTTGGCGGCATCTGTAGCAGAACGAAAATCACCTAAAGAAGCAACAAAAATGTCATAATTTTGCCCAGTGTTGGGAATTTTCGTGGAATGGCGCAGGTCGGATTTTGCGGGTAAACCGGTTTTATAAAACAATGTCTTTAGATCTTTATTAATTCGAGGTCCTCCAAAACGCTCTAATAATTCGAACTGGCTAGTTTTAGATTCGTCAAATTCTTGTTACCTTTACCAACAAAAGGAGATTTCACACTCACGGTAGCATTGAAAACGCCCACGGATGAGACAATGGGGAGAAGTTAAGCAACTTCTGTAGCATGAATCCGTATCAGCGATTTAGCAATAAAGTCTGTTATAATTCTGAATTGTAGTGTTTCAAAAGATCGCTCAGGCACTCATGCTTATACCGCTTTTCTTGGTTGATCAAAACTTCTATCGTCTGCAACCATGGGGATGGTGGCAACTTATTTGCGATGTGAGCCTGCAGAATTTTCAAATTTTTTATATGATCAAGGAGAAACGATTTAGTACATCTATTCCAGTAACGTCATAAGAAAGACAAACTGTAAAGTGAATTGGACGAAGAATACGTTCAAGTTGTTTTTATTTTTTCATGAGACAAAGGGATAAATCGTATGGATTTTTTGCTGAAAACAAAATTATTTGTGTACTTTATTGGTCCTGATGTATTTAGAACAGGCTTGTGTTGTTTGAAACAATGTTCCATGTTCTTCATTTTCTATGAGGCAACTGGGTCACTCTTAGATGGTTGCTTCCCGTAAGATAATTAACCTACAAGTGAAATGATATTGTTCACTTAGTTCACAGGAGTTCATCTAGAAACAATGAACAAATCCCACCTACCACTGCAGGCAAGAATTAATTATAGAAAGCAGAAAGCTTGTGACGCACCAAAGAGAAGCTTCACTTCGCATTTCTTGGTGTGTTCTTGCTTTAGTTTTGGTTGCTTCTTATCGGTCAATCAAATAGAAGCTTCACTTCGCATTTATTGGTATGTTCTTGCTTTAGTTTTTTTTGCTTCGTATCGGTCTAAGCAGTGGCGGAGCCAGGATTTGTTGCAAGGGCGGGCCAAATGGGGAGTGGGTTTTGGATGTTGGATTTGGGTAGGGCCAAACTCAAGTTACATTTAAAAAATACATAGAGGTAAAAAAAAAAAATCAATTTTTATACTAAAATTTTCTTTTTTTCATTTGTTACCGTGGCCCCCCCCCCCTTCCCTTCGCCCCTGGGTCTAAGTGAGTCTCGATCGCGTCTTGCTGAAACGCGTCTCGAACCGGTGGGTCCACCTCCACTTGTCTGGGTTGCACCCAGACTCGTCATCCTTTGATGAGCCTCAGGGCCTGCACCCGACTAGGTTGACCCTAGTCTGCTGGGTTCAGCCACTGCACGCGCCAAGGTTCGCCCTAGGCTGCTGCCGCCTCTGCCGGACTCAGTCTCTGCCCTGCCCACAGTTGCCCGGGGAATGCTACGATTCGAGGATTAGGCCTGAATGGTAAAGAATCAGAAGCAATGGGTTCGACGCAGAGGGGCCACATGGCCCTTTTTTATTTTTTTGAATTTATTACCCTTTTGGTAATTCACAGGCGATTCAGCTGAAACGGCGGATCCACTGAAATTGATGCTACTCTCTGGCCAATACGATTCAAAGCACTGATTCATTGGTCAAAATCCTACATAAAATCGATCATACACTTAATGGATTTGGAGATGGGATTTAGATTGCTAATTGACAGTCTTCCTGAGTTAAACAGAATTCACATCAGGTCTTTTGATCGCAATTCGCAAAGTTGTTGGCAAACTTATTTTTCAAACAAAGTTCATTCAGGTATATATTGCCAATGCAGCCGTATAATTTAACTTTGTAGTTGTCTCTGACCAGAGATGTGGATCATGCGTATGCTGCCACGAATTTAAAGAGATTTTGATGTTATCATGTCCAGGTTGAAGATGATGCCAACATATGAAGCTAGTACTAATGTAGCTGTAATTGAATATCATGGATGACCCGCATATATCAAGATGTCAAGAAAAGGAATGGTAGCCAATGACAGTTTCCAAATTTTTTGGAAGCTTCCTTGGAAATAGCTGTGTTCCTAGAAAAAATGAGGAACTTGAACTGTGGAATCTAAGATCCATGGTAGCCTTACTCCACGTTAATTTCTTTATTGTCTTCTCTTTCTTATTTTTGTTAATGTTTTTCAATAGAATTAACGTTCCTTCATTTGAACAGCTCAATAGTTAAGAGTAAAATAAAAATGTTCACAAGCTATTTTGTTTGAATGGCAGCCTTCTTGATTCATTATGTTTTTAAAGCAAGATTGTGTGAAAGCGAGTTTTTATTAACCTAAGTATGGATTTGACCACTTCACACACAGACACACACACACACATATATATATATATAGCGAGATGTCCATTATACAAATATGAGTGGATGGCAGGATTGTGTGAAATATCGAAGTTTAATTGTTCTAACCTTCTCAGGTCCACCCCCAAAAACGAACAAAGCTCTGCAAGGTCTACGACATTCTTGCTTTTGGATCTTAAGCAGTGGAATGGCGACCTTGTTCAACTTTATATCTATGCAGCAACACATGGTTTGTAGCAGCAAGGAAGAGGCAGCTAGCGGATCCTATATTCAGATAAGAAGAAGAGATGAGGGAGAAGAAGATGAAGCACAATTCAACTGGTTTGCTTCTATGAGGCTTGACTAGTTTAATCCTTTTGGATTGTTATTAGATTAAGCAGCGCTGGGAACTTTATACAAGCCTCATAGGTTTTCCGATTTCCCAGCTAACGGTTATCGTATGTGAGAGATTGACTGAATATGAAAGGCAAGATTAATTTCAATCTTAATTGATGAAAACAATTTTTCCAATTCAATCTCGTAATTGCAAGAGGGCCTTCTTGCAGTTACGAGACGAAATGTAGGTCTGAGAGCCACAATCCAACATAGCTTCCACTATGTGTGGGTTTTTTTTATTTTTAGTTATGTAGTTTTTCATATTGGTTTGCCTATCGTAACTTGAATTATGTTCAAGGTTTGTAGCAAGGTTTTCCTTTCAATGGTTTTCCATTGCAATATTTTAAATATTCAATATATTTCACATTAGTTACTGGTAGGGGCGAAGCAAGGATTTTTTGTAAGGGTGAGCCAAATGGGAACTGGGTTTTGTGGGTTGGATTCGGGTAGAGCCCAACTGAACTCACATTCAAAAAATTTATAGTGGCAAAAAAAATCAATTTTTACACTATATTTTTTTCATTTGGTTGGGTAGGGCCATGGCCTTGGCTGGCCCCCCCTCCCTCCGCCCCTGGTTACTGGGTTTTCTTCTTTTACAAGTATTTCCATTGTAACATGTTAAAACTTAGTCTCATGTGGACCACAAACTTTACATAAAAATAATCAAGAATTCTCTTAATAATAATGCTAGCAATCATGTAAGTACTTGAAATTTACATGTATATTCTCTTCTTGTTCAACAATGAAATCAACCTGGATACTTTACAACCACATTGCAAAGAGGCAAACTAGGATGTTCTTGGCCCCACACGAGGTACATGTTTGGCAAATAAGTCAATAAGAATTTATTTTATTAAAATTGCTAGCAATCATATTAATATATCTTTTGTTTCATTCATATATTCTGAAAACATTGATCTGCCTTAAAACTAGGTCAACCTGGACCTTCTTAATGTATACTGACAAGCCAAATTAAAAAATTGTATCAAGTCGAGCACACAAACTAATATACATTGAAAGCAAATGGTATATTTTCCTTTTATTGTTTTTCACAATTACTTAACTCATTTAACAACAAGAGTTTCAAAACATTCATTCTAAATTCATGCAATACATAATAATACGAGAAACATGTATTAGCTTTCCAACATAGCAAAGGGTAGGTGCAAGTATGCTCCCACTTTTTAAATGTTTACATAGTCATCAACTTGATTAGCAATATATGTAACCTTTATTATGAACATTAAAAGAATGAACAATAAACTTAGAGTCTATCATACAAGTGTTTTTCATCTTGTACAGTTTTTATCAATATACCCTTATATCAAATATGAGAGAGAACTTCGAAGTTATCACACGCGAATCTATCACTTATTGACATGACATATTTACCATTTATTTTATCAAGGTCAATAAGTAGTTCCACCAACATATGCATTCAACAACAATTTAAATATAACCAATGAGCTTTCGGCCTTTGTGACTTCCCTAACTGATCCAGAAATCGTTCCACAAGATGATCAGTGAACTCAATAATAAGCTTCAGTTGGTTCATTATCAAACTCGTTTCCAGTCGGTTCATTACGAGACTGATCCTCACACTAATAATGCTTAGTTGGTTCATTACCAAATTGTTTCCTAGTCGGTTCATTGTCAGACTGATTTTTTGAATAAATCAGATCATCTAATAGATCGATATAATCTCCCACTAGATCATTGTCTTTGGTATTATTATTTGAATACCTCATTCTCATGTATAAAACATCATATACCCCACTTTTATTTGGGTATCCAATGCATATGTATTTGCAAACATATTCTTTAATTTTTAGATCTACATTTTATATGCATTATGATATGTAAAGATCTCAATATGGATCTAGTTAGTGTGGATTTCATTATATTCATGAGTATTATCTTACACCTCATGAAAATATCAAACAAATTCATTGTTAAATAAGAACTCACTTAGTAGCATACTAGTGTATTTGGATCCTCAAATGAACAAATAACATAATATGCTTGGATCTAATCTGAACAGGATATGGATGTTAAAGCATATATCCATAAATATATTCAAACATGAATCATGTTGTATGCATGGTGGGACTTAAGCAATAAATAGATCCAATCCCAAATGTTATATGAATATAATGATTCTGATTATATTAACATGGATCCAAACTAATAATATCTAAAATAAAACTAATATGAATTTAAAACACATGATCCATTGAAATATTATACAATGATTCAACAATCATATTTGGATCAATGCTAACCCATCTCTCCTTTTGGAAAATCAAGTTATCATCTACTAGCACTTTAATGCTAAAAAGCTTTAAATAAATGCATTTTTGCGAGTATGAATTTTAGTTCAAAAGTGTTAATTACATCTATTGAACATGTATTAAAAACAATTTTATTTTCCTAAAGAAGAGAAACAAATAAAGCTTTATTTAATAGTTCTCTAGACTGATTTTGGGTCTAGAATGACAACAAATATCACTATATGATCAAATCAAAGACAAACATAATAACATATATTGGAACTGAAATAGGATATGGATTTTTTCCCACATATCCAAACAAGTCAGTTTAGATCTGAAGCTATATTTTATGTAATGTGGATTTCATCAGTTCAAATATAGAAATTCATATCATATCAACATAGATCCAAACACAACAATAAGAAAAAATAACCAATATCTCGTCCCAAATAACAATCTAGTTCTCTTAAGTCAACACCGAAGATTTTTCTTTTTCTTACCTTTAACATAACGCAGATCTAAATTAATAACCGTAGTCATCTTTAATAAGAGCAAATAAAATTTCATGTATTGGAACTTTTAATACAACATATCTTCAAACAAAATATTTCATTAATATGACTTTCATCATGCTTAACAGTGTTATCTTACAACTTTAGACAAAATGTAAACATGATGATATATTGGATTCAATGTAAGTATAGATATTTGAAAGCAATTATCCAAATAAATTAATCTGAATCCAAATTTGTCATGAACCGAACAGCACAATGCTATATGGGTCTTACCATGTATAAGAGTGTCGTCTTACACCTCTTAGGATACCTCTATACAGTAATATAATCATTCCTTTTAACTAGGATAAACACACATAAACTTTGTCCCCAGAACATTATTTCATAAGGAGCAAAAGAAATTTGTCTTTTAGCACTCTTCCACGAGGCTTGACTAGTTTAATCCTTTTGGGTTGTTACTAGATTAAGCGGTGCTGGGTACTTTACACCAGCCTCATACTTCCAACACTTGCTGCTTATATTATTAATCAAAAAGTGCTGTACTAGAAAAATCTGTCCTCAGAAATCCAAAATGGAGAAGAAAAGGTGTGGCCAACTTTTTGACACCGTATCTTGTTAAAAATAGTATGATTGTTTTTCCCAGTGGGATTTGTATTCCGAATTTCGAATTCAGATTGCAACCAACACTTTGGAGTTTCGGCTATTGAAATTTCTAAAGGAATGATACTACAAGTGGGGGACAGATATTTATAAGCGAGTGTGTAGGGTTGAAGGTTTTCCTCTCTTTCCCACTAGCGCCAAACAGTTTGACTGAAAGTCTTGAGAAAATGACCCCCACTTGGCTCGGATGGGCCGCACGTCTCGGGCTTATCCACATTATTACACGATTGATGCCCTCATTGGTCTCTCTCCATCCCTCCAATCCACTCCCGTGGAAAATTTTTGCAGGTCCATTTCGGTATTTTATTTCTCTTAAAATTTTTCACAAGCAAAAAGTGAGAGAGAGAGAGCCGATAAAATGGAAATATATAACAAAAAGGACCAAAGAGAGAGATCCTGACTGCTACATACTAATTTTCTCTCTCTAAATAAGTGGTGCTGGCGTATATGTATAAGGTTGTAAAATCAAATGTATTTTTCCACAATCGACATGTAACTCTTATGCAGTGCAGCTCACCTAATTAAATGTTTTTGAAAAATGAACTTGTTTTTGTCTGAATAGAAAGTTTGCAGAATCTTATCCAGCGTTGAGGATCTTGAGATTCAACACGTAATATTTAAGACTGTCAAAATATAGAGGAGAAAGTCCGGTGAGGAGAATCCGGTGAGTTTCAAATGACAGGAATACCCTCCTCAGATTCAGTTCCACAGCCCATGTTTTCGATCGAGGAGAGACATGAAAAGGTAATTTTACGACTAAGTGAGGAGGCACTTCATTAGGAAAAGAGGCTGGACTCTGGGACGTAGGAAAAGGAACGGTGGGAAAAAACAGAAAAAGGTAGAATACAAAATCGCAGACTTGGAGAGTCAAATGGTGGGACCCACGGACGTCAAGCCGCCGGAGCGTGTCCGAGTGGAAGAACATAGAGAGAGGGAGGGAGGCTTGAGACAGGAGAATTCGAAGGCCAGACGCAGGGAGTCGATGCGTAAGAAGCGAGAAGCCATGGCTGCTCTCTTGTGATCTTAGCATTTTCCCTGTCTTTCAGAGAGATAGAGAGAGATCGCGCACAGCAGTTTGCTGGGGGATCTTGAATCTGATGAGATGAGTGACTCACGCGTTACAGACTCTTCATACAAGAATGGCGGTCGCCTCCCCGAGAATCTTCAGCCAGCGGAGGAGATAGGTCGGTTTCTGTTTTTTTCTTCTTCCTTTTCCCTTTGTTCTAATCTTCCTTCTCTGCCATTTTTCCCTTGTCAATGTTTTCGAGGTCGTCTTTAAGAAAAATTGTGATTCACGTGAGCTCTTTTCCCCTGTTCGATTTCTTCCATCTCTTCATCTTTTTTCTTCGGGAATGTGTCATAAGTCACCGAAAGCCGATGTGCATGTCCCGTTCAGTTGTTCGGTTTCTTTCAAACCCACTTCGTCTTGCTCACCAACAAAGCTTTCCAATGCTTCTCCAACCAGAAAAAGCCATGATCAGTTGTTTCGCAGGGTGTAGGCCCTGTCATGGAGCGCAGACGCCATTGCAGAGACCAAAGCGCCTGATTTTCCCTCTCGGTTTATGTGCTTTGGAGTTGCCCGAGAGCAATTGAGTTGCTGGAGATTCATGCTCGCTTTTTCTCCACTTAGATATTATGTGTTTTTTTACAATGTTCTTTTGGCTTTGCTGTTTGGATCATCTTGGCATTTGAAAATAGTGCCATAATTATCTTTTTTCATTTTTGCGGTGGCTAGCTTATGTCATTTGGATAATCTTGGCATTTGAAAATAGTGCCATAATTTTCTTTTTTCATTTTTGCGGTGGCTTGCTTATGGGATACGGGAAAGAGAGATGCGCATGTGTTCATTGAATTATCCTCCTGTGATAACATGGGAAAAGAAACAGGATGATATATTATGCTTGGTAAGTGATTGCTACTTTGAAGTCTGCCTGATCTCCACTCACTAACTTTTCTACCATAAAAAGCGTCTTCCTATTAAATATCTGGCCCTTGTGCTGCTGTGCAAATGAATATTTTATTCATTGAAATAAGACAAAAAATTTGATTCCCAACCTCTCGCTCCTCATCAAGGTTGCTACGCGGATTACTCATATTGACATCATGAATGATCTTTGAGAAGTGATCCTTTTCCTTTCGTATTGTTTCTTGGAGATGAAAAATTATTCAATTTGGTTTGGCATCAAGGAAGGTTGTTGTGATCAATCGAAACCCTGTGGAGATTGAGTACTGTCTCTCTCCTGCCCAACATCTTCTTGTTGGAATGATTTTTAATGCCTCTGAATTGATGGTTTTGTTCAGACGTCTGAGTTATTGCTCGGAATCGGCCACTTCTCTGGTATGGCCTCTTTTGGATCTCTATCTGTTTCAAATTGCTGTTGAATCATTTGAGTCGATCTAATCTCTTATCTCTGATGTCATTTGGGATTGGATATTGAAGATCATAAAACTGAGTTACTAGATATAACGAATCTTATCCACAACTAAAAATCAAGATTTTAGATCCACCAAAGTTGGATCCGAGTTTTGGGCGCCTGATCTGGCGAATGTTCTGAGTATTTGGCTTTGTGTCCATAATAAATCTTCGCCAGTCAATGAAAATCTTGTTTGATTGCGACACTATTGCCACATTTATGCAGATGAATTGGAAAATTCGCCGATTGAGCAAGTCCGGCTGACGGTGCCTGCTACCGATGATCCGACGCTGCCAGTCCTCACGTTCCGGACATGGACCCTGGGCCTGTTCTCATGCGCCCTGCTGGCCTTCTTGAACCAGTTCTTCGGCTACAGGCAGAACCAACTGAGCGTGTCCTCCATCTCGGCCCAGATCATTGCCCTGCCGCTGGGAAAGCTCATGGCGGCCACACTTCCGGCCAAGGTGGTCCGAATTCCGGGAACCAAGTGGGAGTTTTCGCTGAATTCGGGGCCCTTCAATATCAAGGAACATGTGCTGATCACGATTTTTGCAAACTCTGGCTCCAACTCTGTGTATGCTGTCAACATCATCACCATAGTTAAGGCCTTCTACCACAGGCAGCTCCACCCCATGGCTGCATTCTTGCTGTCACAGACAACGCAGGTGAGTCTTGCGCTTTCACTGTTCTTTTGCAATCGGATTTGAATGACATACAAATGGTAGCTTCCATACATATTGAAACCTGGCAGTGGCAGAGAAGTGTGGGCAATTGCCCACACGGAACCATACAAATTGCTTATTGATACATTAGTTTCCCTGCATTCTGGCTCATGCTGCTGAACATCGGTTTTCAAGTTTTTTTTTTTTTAGCTTAGATGGCCATGGTAGCTTGATATGGCTTCTAATATTATATTTGTTTTATCATAAATAAGTTGGTATGCTAGTTCATAGAAACTTTAAGTCCCACCAAGTCTCGAAGCTAATAAGAATTCGAATTTGTACACAATTCTAATAAACTAAATTACAGAAAAATTTGGACCAAATGGCCGACGGTAGCTCAATATGGCCGCATAATATTATATTTGTTTTTGAAAACAATCAGTTGGTGTGATAGTTCAAAGAAATTTGTAAGCATTTAAATTTGCACACACCAGAGCACACTTCTAAGAAACTAAATAACAAATAAATGGACCAATCTGCCGCCGAATTCCAAGTCGACCACGATGATTTTTCTTATCCCACTTGCGCTTTTTCCGGCATCCGTCGAGAAAATATATGAAAGGCAAGAAACGCTTTCGTAGTGGAGTTTGGAAGTCCGTCTCTTGCTTGATGCATGGGAAAGCAAAAAAGGAGAAAAAGAAGAAGAAGAAGACGAGCGACGTAATGAAAAGCTTTCATTACTTTTCCTCCCTTCGACAGCGATGTTGAATTTAAGTCATCATTAATGCAACATGCATGGTTTTGAAAATTGAGTCTTCATTCTGCTATTCTCCGGACCCTTACTGATCTCTCTCTAAAATAATAATACTTGATGTTCTGTATTTTGGCGCACGCCTGTAGATGATGGGATATGGATGGGCGGGTCTGTTCCGGAAGTATCTCGTGGACTCCCCCTACATGTGGTGGCCTGCCAACCTTGTCCAGGTCTCTCTGTTCAGGTCAGACTGAGACTGCCACTCATATTTTCTCTCTCCTTCTCTATCGATATAGTTTATGTATATTTGTATTTATATTTATATTTGAGACTACGACTCTCATTAAATGTCTATACAAGGCATTCCGTTTTAATTTTCTGCTCTTCAACTCTTAAGAATGCTCACCAGTCGCTTGTTTCATGTAACAGAGCGTTGCATGAGGAGGAGGTGAGGCGAAAGCGTGGCACCACGAGGCTGCAGTTCTTCCTCATGGTGTTTGTCGCCAGCTACTGCTACTACATCGTTCCCAACTATCTGTTCCCTTCAATCACTGCCCTCTCCTTTGTGTGCTGGATCTGGAAGGACTCCGTCACCGCCCAGCAGATCGGTTCCGGCCTCTCCGGCCTCGGCCTCGGTTCCATAGGTCTCGACTGGTCGACGGTTGCCAGGTTTCTGGGCAGCCCGCTCGCCACACCCGGCTTTGCCGTCCTCAATGTAATGGCAGGTTTCTTCTTGGTGGTCTATGTCATGCTCGGATGCTCCCCATCACCTACTGGACCAACTTTTACAATGCAAAGGGCTTCCCTATCTTCTCATCCCATGTCTTCGATCAGTGGGGCAAACCCTACAACATCTTCCGGATACTTAATCAGAAGACGTTTGAATTCGACCCCGTCGGCTATAGTGGCTATAGCCAGATCCATCTGAGCGTCTTCTTCGCCTTCTTTTAAGGAATCAGCTTCGCCACTCTTGCGGCTACCATCTCCCATGTTGCTCTCTTCCATGGAAAGTAAGTCTTATGTACTGAACCATCAATCTTTGCAATTTGCTTCTGCGTGTGCATGTGTGGATGTAGTTTGATTGGAAATCAGATTTTGATTAATCAGATTTGAATTTGGTCAGATATCTGAACCAAATCTGAGCATGGTTCTTCCATTACTGTGTGCAGATCGAGGCAAACCAAACAGACATTCAGTGATCATGTTGGCGACGTACACACCAGGCTGATGAAGAAGAACTATGTGGCGGTGCCCGAATGGTGGTTCAGCATCATCCTGATTTGCGTGGTTGGCCTTGCCTTCCTTGCTTGCCTGGGGTTCGGAGGCCAGCTTCAGCTGCCGTGGTGGGGCATCCTTCTTGCTTGTGCCGTTGCCTTCTTCTTCACCCTCCCTATTGGGATCATCCAAGCTACCACCAATCAGGTGAGTTAAAAAATACACTGTAAAGAAACCTTAGTCTTGGGCATTGGGTTGGATGTTACCTCACTCCGGACCAGTAATTTCTTTTACATATTCCGACCCATTTGTGCGGAATTTATTTATCCATTACTTGGTACTTTTCTTTCTTGTTCCATTTCACTGATACGAAGCTTGCATTGCTTGTGCAGCAACCTGGGTTGAACGTGATCACAGAGCTGATCATTGGTTACTTGTACCCAGGCAGGCCTCTTGCAAATGTGGCCTTCAAAACCTATGGCTACATCAGCATGTCCCAGGCCCTCATGTTCCTCTCAGATTTCAAGCTTGGCCACTACATGAAGATCCCTCCAAGATCTATGTTCGTAGTTCAGGTCTCTCTCTCTCTCTCTCTCTCTCTCTCTCTCTCTCTCTCTCTCTCTCTCTCTCTCTCTCTCTATTTGAATGTGTTTGTGTATGTGTCTGGTCAACTTGTTGGTACAACTACAGTAACTTCGCTGGATCCTTCCATGTGTTCGTGCATGTGTGTGCTGGATTTCGCGAAATAAAACTAAAACTATTGGCCTTTATCTTATTGCACAGCTTGTTGGCACACTGCTTTCATCATCCGTCTACTTTGGCACGGCATGGTGGCTGCTCTCAACAGTTCCCAACATCTGCGACACAGCACTCCTCGACCGATCCAGCCCGTGGACTTGCCCAGGCGACGATGTGTTCTACAATGCCTCTATCATCTGGGGTGTGGTCGGCCCACTTCGCATGTTTGGCAGGCTGGGAGTCTATCCCGAGCAGAACTGGTGGTTCCTAGTGGGTCTACTAGCACCTGTCCCTGTCTGGGTCTGCTCACGCCTGTTTCCAAAGGCAAAGTGGATCAGCCTCATCAACATGCCCGTCTTGATTGGTGCAACTAGCATGATGCCACAGGCGAAGGCAGTCAACTACCTGTCCTGGGGAGCAGTTGGTATAGCATTTAACTTCGTGGTGTATAGGAAGTACAAGCAGTGGTGGGCACGGCACAATTATGTTCTGTCCGCCGGGCTCGACGCAGGTGTTGCCTTCTCCGCCGTTCTCACCTACTTCGCGCTACAGTATAGATCCATCTTTGGAATACAGTGGTGGGGTACAGAGTTGGATGACCACTGCGCTCTAGCACGTTGCCCCACAGAGCCTGGAATGGTTACAAAAGGGTGTCCTGTCTTCTGAGCTTAGGTTATTGGTCCTATAAAGTAGTTTCATTTGCTTATGGCCTTTAGTATAGGAGCTTGCTGATTCTACGATGGTTAGTCATGTGTATGAAGGATGATTCTTGGTGATGTCTACAAAATATACAGATTCGTTGTGGCTGTTTCCTTCATACAAACTGCTCAATTGTTTAATTTGATTAGTTAAGAATAAATCAAGCACGTTCATTTGCTTTCTTGAGTTATGACTCCTATGAAGCGAAAAACATCAGTGATGTCACCAGTAGTCCTTGCAAGAACAAGAGCCATCTACAAAACGATGGAAGCGACTCTTATCACGCACAATGATCTCGCGATTAGAAAACTTGGAGATAAATTTTAGCGCAAGATGGCAATCAGCACAGACTCTTAGATTCTTCGTGATCCTGATAGGTGTTCCAGGAGGGGTTTTCATGAGTCCAAAGACCACTGCTAGTTTCTCACTGTGGCGATACAGAGCATGCTCTTTCTCTTCCTCAGCTATGTCTAGCAATGCCGCAGAGGTTTCAGTCAACCTTCAGGAACATAGCCCATCAATTTCAATTGTTCTGCAAGTTCATGCCATTTCTCTTGCACCTCTTTTGCACCAGGATGTGAGCCTCACCTGCAACGAACTCATGAGTCAGTCCATCTATGGTGATGAAGCTACACCCTGGTGTTTTCTTAATGCCACGATCTTTCATCAATCTTCTCACCTTCGCTAAATCATCCCATCTACCTGCCTCAGCATAGATGTTTGAGAGCACGACATAGTATCCATCATTGTGAGGTTCTATCTCAAGTGGGTGCTTGATCACTTCCACTCCCAACTCAACACTCTCGTGAACTCTACAACCACCCAAGAGAGCTCCCCCCACAGCACCACTTGGTTCTATTGGCATGTCCTTGATGAACTCATAAGCTTCTTTCAGAAGTCCTGCTCGGCTAAGAAGATCAACCATACACCCATAATGCTCAATCTGAGGGACTATGCCGTAGTCATTAACCATGCTCTCGAAAAACCGGCAACCATGCCCATACGGCTACAAGCGTGTAATATAATGCCCCATTATCATGGCAAACCATGATACAACTGTTCTTTCAGGCATTTCATCAAAAACCATTCTTGCTTCTTCCATGCGCCCGCATTTTGTATACATGTCTATCAATGTATTGCAGACGCGAAGATTGTGACGAAAATGATTTTCCTTTGCATAGGCGTGAATCCGCTGGCCAAGATCAAGCGCACCAACGTCAGCACAAGCAGCAAGAACGCTAACAACAGTAACTTCATTCGGTTTCACATTTGCCTCTTCCATGCTCCGAAAGACACTGATCGCCTCATTGGGCCTCCCACACTGCACATAACCCGTAATCATTGACGTCCACGACCTGGTGCTTCGTTCTGGCATTTCATCAAACAGTTTTCTTGCAATATCAACTTGTCCCTGTTCAGCAAATTGGGTTATCATGATATTCCAAGTCGCGACATCTCTCTTGGACGTTTTAGCAAACAATTGGTAAACAGAACTTAGACTACCACAAGAAACATACATATGAATGATGGTGTTCTGCTATTTCGCCGCCAAGGAATGGACCATCATACCGTCTTCAAGTGACGAAACACGAGAACACGCCTTGAGCACGAACGAATAAGTGAGGGTGTCAGGCAGCACATCGGCGTACCGCAATTTGCGAAACAAAATGATGGCATCTGCCGGTGAGTCGCCCTCGGCGAGCTTCCTGACCCAGAGTTCCATATAACTATCTCCGATCTGTCCGAGAACTGTAGAAGCTGGCGGCCGTAGCCAAAGTCCGGAGACAAACCGCAGACTTGGGCAACTTTAGAGAACGAAAGAATGGAAGGGTCGACGTTCTGTTTCTCAATTTGGGCATGGAGCTGCTTGAGTTGGAAGGTTGTGGTGAAGTTCTGGAGAGGGAGGGAGCCTGTGACGGAGACCAAACTTGGTGGCAATTAATGGGAGGGATGACTTTGATGAAGTTTTGCGGGTGGGGGGAGTGGAGAGTGGCCAGAGGCAGAGCCATTCTAGGTTCCTCTAGTCACCCGCTAATAAGAAAATCCTGCAGTGGTTGGCAGCATCTGTAGCAGAACGAAAATCACGTAAAATAGCCGGAAGCAACAAAAATGTCATAATTTTGCCCAGTTTTGGGAATTTCTGTGGAATGGCGCAGGTCGAATTTTGTTTGTAAACCGGTTTTATAAAACAATGTCTTCAGATCTTTATTAATTTGAGGTCCTCCAAAACACTCTAATAATTCGAACTGGCTGTAGATTCGTCAAATTCTTGTTACCTTTACCAACAAAAGGAATTACACACTCATGGTAGCATTGAAAACGCCCATGGATGAGAGAAAAAGGGAGAAATTAAGCAACTTCTGTAGCATGAATCCGTATCAGCGATTTATCAATAAAGTCGGGTATAATTCTGAATTATAGTGTTTCAACGACCTTCAGATGCAATTGCAAGCCTCCAGTTGGAAAGATCACTCACGCACTCATGCTTATAAAGCTTTACTTGGTTTATCAAAACCTTTATCGTCTGCAACCAACAGGCTGGTGGCAACTTATTTGCGACGTGAGCCTGCAGAAGTTTTCAAATTTTTTATTTGATCAAGGAGAAATGATTTAGTACTTCTATTCCAGTAACGTTATAAAAAGACAGACTGTAAAGTGAGTTGGACGAAGAATAAGTTCAAGTTGTTTTTCTTTTTTCATGAGACAAAGGAATAAATCGTATGGGATTTTTGCTAAAAACAAATTTATTTGTGTACTTTATTTGTCCTGATGTATTTATAACAGGCTTGTGTTGTTTGAAACGATGTTCCATGTTCTTCATTTTCTATGAGGCAACTGGGTCACTCTTACATGGTTGCTTCCCGTAAGATGATTAACCTACAAGTTATATTACTTCAAATGAAAAAAAAAAGTGATATTGTTCACTTAGTTCACAAGAGTTCATCTAGAAACAATGAACAAATCCACCTAACGCTGCAGGCAAGAATTAATTATAGAAAGCAGAAAGCTTGTGACGCACCAAACAGAAGCTTCATTTCGCATTTCTTGGTGTGTTCTTGCTCTGGTTTTGGTTGCTTCGTCCTTCTTATACTGTTAATGGTTTTACGGATGAGGGGCTGATGAATACTTTCCATATTGTGTGTCAATCATGGAAATCGGAACCGAGGAAACTTGCATAATTGAAATGCCCACTATGGGAACAATGCAGATTGCAGGAAGCACTGGTTTTGGTCATAATTTTGACCTCATCCCTCAAGCATGTCATCTGCAGAACTCAAGCTCGGAAGCTAAAACAGAGAGCTCCAGCCACTGTACGCCTGATGCTGGTCCTCTCCCGATATTTCTCAAGGTAAAATTATAGGATTTCTTGCTCTCCCTGTTTCTTAAGGTTATAATGTTACGAGTCTCCTTCTCCCGTGATGGCTGTTTTTCTTAGGCTTGGAGCATCAAACTTTCTGGCTTTTCAGTAGAGTTATATATTTCTTCCTCGATTCTTGTAGTTTGAAGATGTTGAGTTCAGCGTAGAGTGCAACTCTAATGCATCTACAAGCTCAGCTAGCGGTGTGGTCTCAACCAGACAGAACAGGGACAAGCAGATACTAAAGGGGATCACAGGCAGCATTTCACCAGGTGAAATTCTTGCATTGATGGGCCCGTCAGGAAGTGGAAAAACAACCCTCCTAAAGATAATTGGTGGGCGTCTGCATGGAAATATAAGAGGGAAAGTCACCTACAATGATGTTCCATATAGCACTGCCCTTAAAAGGAGGTACTTCTCCCTCTCTCTCTCTCACTGTCTCACTCTCTTACTTATGTGTTAATTTTGGAAACATCTATTCACAGGATTGGATTTGTGACACAAGAAGATGTGCTGTTTCCACAGTTAACAGTAGAAGAAACGCTAGTTTTTGCAGCATTTCTGAGGCTACCCAGCAGCATGAGTCGCCAACAAAAGCTTAAAAGAGCAGAATTCATACTGAGGGAACTGGGACTTGAAAGGTGCAGCAACAGATTGCCTTGACCAAAAACTTCATCTAGAAGCCATCCCACATGTAACTCATTATATTACTTGGGCAGCAGTCACACTGCAAAATTGTTTAGGCCATGGCTCCTGATCCCATTAGCTTCTGTAAAAGTAGGGAACATCTAGGAGTCCAGAAAAAGGCCATAAAAGACCACTCCTCACTATGGCCTTGCAAACTTGTCTTTGTCATGTAATTGTGCTTCCAGTTATGACTTCCATGGGAAAGAACAGCGAAATTTTTGATCATTTAATTGGTGCAGGTGTCGGCATACAAGAATCGGTGGCGCTTTTGTGAAAGGGATATCTGGTGGCGAAAGGAAAAGGACAAGCATTGGCTATGAAATTCTTGTTGATCCATCACTCTTGTTACTTGATGAACCAACCTCAGGATTGGACTCCACCTCTGCAAATAAGCTCCTTCAAGTTCTGCAGGGCATTGCCAAGGTTTTGCCTTCTAATCCTCCTGGAGATTGTCATGATAAATTGTCCTAAGTCAGGTTGATTCTGGTTCCAAATTTAGTAGCTGCATATAGTTCCACAATTGTTTGAAAGGAAGATCATTTTAATTGATTATGAAAGGAGCTTTGAGATTATTACCACCAACTTTGTATTTCCAGTGACACACTATCTCTACATCTCTGATCTCATGTATTATGAACATACAGTTGGAACTTAGAAGCATCGGTTAAAGTTCTGGAACTCATTAGGGCTGCAACACATGCATGCATGCACGTTCACACATGAACGTGCACAATGTATGTGTGGATGTATGTATATTTGTGTATGAAACACTGGTAAAATGCTTTGTTCTCATCACCATTTTGCTTCTACATGCATTCTTTGTTCCCATCCTGCAGGGTGGGAGGACCATCATCATAACCATCCATCAGCCTTCTAGCCGCGTTTTCCACATGTTCGACAAGCTGTTGCTCATATCAGAAGGATATCCTGTCTATTACGGGGTAGCTGGAGATGCTATGAATTACTTCTTGTCCATTGGTTTCACACCTCAAATCGCCATGAACCCCGCAGATTTCATGCTTGATTTGGCAACTGGCTGTGTCAATGATATTGGGATCCCACAGGAGCTGATTGGTTCTCAGTCCTCCCAAGAGTCTCAAACTACTGTGGTTAAGGTAATAGAAGTATAATTTTTCTCCAGTTCTATTTGCAGGAAAAAGAAAAACTCTCTGTTTTTCATGTTAAATGATATGATATTTATTAAAATGAAAATTTATAAACTTCCAGGAAGCTGTCTAACTGAAATTGTGCTCGTATACGGTTTTACTGCTAAGGCCAGCTTAACTTTTTTTATTATAATGGGATTAACGTGACCAAGTTCCTAAAGAAGCATGGATTATATTCACTATATCATCAAGCTTTGGTGTGACTATTGTTTGCAATTTGCTTTCAGTATTTGCAGAGAAAGTACAAGAATGAGCTAGAACCAAAGGAGAAGGAGGGAAACCATAGATGCAGTACAGCTCCCAAACAACTTCAAATGGCTGTTCAAGTAAAGAAGGAATGGACAACGTATTGGTGGGAGCAGTTCATGGTGCTCTCAAAGAGAACGTACAGAGAGAGGTGCATGGACTATTTTGACTTGCTTAGGCTTGTTCAAGCTATTGGAGTTGCGATCTTGTTGGGCCTTCTTTGGTGGAAATCGGAGGCTGGGACTGAGGCTCAACTCAGAGACCAGGTACTGTATATGCTTGATATCAAAGAAATTGGGACTCCCCAAGCAGGAACATGCATTCAGCTTTCTGTAATTGTTGATTACAATCACAAAAAGAACGGTTTTTCCAAGAGCAAAAAGTTGTTAGTTCGATGCTGTCAGATTTAGGTTCTGGGTTGCTTCATTGGGTTGAATTGGCTTTTATGATATGATATGCGACCTTCATTAGTATGAAATAGGATTATACGAATCTTGATTTCTATTTTATCTTTTTTTATTGTCTAAGTTGGTTTTATTTAATTTCTAATATGGGGAGAGCCAAAGCGGATTATACGATTTTTTTATATTTTATTTTCTTTTTCATTTCATTATCAAATTCAAATTTTTTATTTTTTAAATGTAAAAATGAAAAATTAGACTCACGCGTCCTCGTTGATACAGCCGATATGTGTAACAAATTGACAATATGCTATAAAAAAACCATTGCACGGTCGCTAGCTTAGTTGATGGTTTTCGAATTCATTTCATGCATCAAGCGACTCACTCTTTGATGATTTTTCTAAAAAATTAAATGCCCATCGATTGACTTGTAATTCGCCTAGATTACTTATTGCAGGTAGGACTACTATTCTATATCTGTATATTTTGGACATCTTCATCCCTATTTGGAGCAGTATACGTCTTTCCTTTTGAGAAGGAATACCTTGCGAGGGAAAGGAAAGCAGATATGTACAGGCTGAGCGTGTACTACATATGCAGCACCTTATGTGACATGGTTATACACATTCTCTACCCAACCATCTTTATGGCCATTATATACTTCATGGTTGGCCTTAGAAAGACAGTGCCATGCTTCTTCTTCACCTTGCTTACAATGCTGTTGATTGTCATCACCAGCCAGGTACCCAGTGCCTCCATTTCGCCTATATATAGTAGCTGTGGTGAAAATGCTTCAAGATGTTGTGTTTCCATCTTGCAGGGAGCAGGGGAGCTTTTTGGAGCTGCAGTTTTGAGCATAAAAAGAGCTGGTGTCATCGCTTCCCTAGTCCTCATGTTATTCCTCCTCACTGGAGGATACTATGTTCAGGTGTTTTTAATCTCTCTCTCTCTCTCTCTCTCTCTCTCTCTCCATATATATATATATATATATATATATATATATATATATATATATATATACCAACAAAGATGTTCTTGTTAATGTTTGTAATTGATTGCTTTGCAGCATATACCAAAGTTCATGCAGTGGTTGAAGTACATCTCGTTCATGCACTATGGGTTTAGGCTCCTGCTGAAGGTTCAGTACTCTGGGGACCTGTTGTACGAGTGCGGCAGTGCAGGTGGGTGCAAGCGGCTGCAGAGCTCACCTTCGTTTGACACCATCAACCTCAACGGTGACAACAAGGAGGTCTGGGTCCTGCTCTCCATGGCCATTGCTTACAGGTTGTGCGCTTATGCTTGCCTCCTCAAAAGGATCTCCGTGTCCCCTGTTTGACTTGTTCATTTCTCACGCATGCACAAGCTTTTATCTGTTCTCTCTCGAATGTATCTGATAATATATGACATATGTGGCAATATTCAACAACGTTTAGTTATTTTCGTACAAATGGTTTTTAATAAGTATTTTATTTATAATTTTTTGAATGAATGGCCCTTGGATCCTTCGCACATCTCAGAAGCGATCAGGAACTCCTTTTTTTCCTGCGGATTTAAGTTGCTGTTGAATGCACCAAAAAAGTTAGAATTGATTGTCATTCATGAAGCGGATGACACAGAGTTGCGCTTTTGTTGGAACTCATAATTGTCGCAGCATGCTTGTCTATCTAAAGCAAGACTACAATTAAAGTTCCCATTCACCGATAGGCAGAGTTCGATTGTAATGAAAGGACAGAGCCAGCTGTAAACGAGAGAGACTCAAGGACTCGTTTTCTCTGTCTCTTGCTCTTGGGAGGAACGCAACAACAGAGTTTTCAGGGACACCTTCTCTTTGTCATTGTCAGATTCTGTGGCTCGTATTGTGCAAGGAAATGTCCAGTTTGCCATTCGGTTGAAGCGCCGTTGTCCGTCTGCGACTAGGTGACTGTGCCGCGCCGTCTTTCTCATCTCTCTTATTTTTCTCTGCATTGTATTATGTATTTCTTCTTCCTGATTCTATTTTTGCGGTTTGTCTTTTGTGGATGTACCTACGGGACCTCTTGTCCCCAAATTTTGTTATATATTCTCATTTTATCGGCTCTCTTTCTCTCTCTCTCTCTCTCTCTATATATATATATATATATATATATATATATATATATATATATATATATATATATATATATATATTAATGCATGTGAATATACATGAATATGCTGCTATTCATCACTTCAAATAGGTTGGAGATGTCTTCGAATAAAACTGGATGTACCTTTTACAATGCCTGGTTTATTTGATGTTTACATACATATTGGGATTCAAATGCTAATGAACAGAATCTTATGCCATATTTGGATCCAAAATTTTAATTTGAAATCCGAATCTGATCCAAATTCAACTTTAAATTAATAAATTGATCAGAATCCAATCCTGCTTTTAGCACTACCGAATCTAAATCACATTCATATGGATATTGGATATAAGATACTTATTTAAAACTAATTACAACTTCAATTTCAAATCCGATCATGTATTTATTTAAAATTAAAAATGAATTTGGTCGTAAATTTGTTTATGCACATGTATCCGATCGAACTTCTTGATTGGATGGTAAATTTTTTTCCCCCAAAATCTGACTTTTCTAAAGAAATGTAATCAGATCTCAGATTTGAATCCAAAATTAAGTAGAGTTGTGGTCTAAATTTAAGATATGTGTGCTAATTTCGAATCCAATTACATGTTTTTTTAATGTATTTCTTTGGTAACTTGATTTGGTTTGAAACAGATCCAAATTAACTGATTAGTTCAGATGTAGTCTGCCAATTCCAAATGGAATCCAATTTCATAAATCATACCCCATGGACTTGAATCCCACGTAATGGTTGGATCCAGATAGGCCGTCCGAATATTTCAGATCCGTTTTCAGCCATTGCTGTAACCGGCTACAGCCGGTTAATCCCGTAATCACGAGCCGTGCGATATGGGAAAAAAA
This sequence comes from Nymphaea thermarum, assembly GCA_011799765.1. Classification (NCBI taxonomy): domain Eukaryota; kingdom Viridiplantae; phylum Streptophyta; class Magnoliopsida; order Nymphaeales; family Nymphaeaceae; genus Nymphaea; species Nymphaea thermarum. The sequence goes on from JAANDH010001411.1 coordinate 40,861, forward strand.
AAAAGTAAGAAAAAGAGGGAAAATTTCCGTTGTTGTTCGCCCCTGGTCTTATTTGAACTCATCCACACTCTGTGCCATTCCCGTCGATCTTGCTCTGCGATCGTTTTCGAAAGTTCTTGGATCTGGTTTGGAGACGGGAATTTCGTGCGGAGGGAACTGGATCGAGTCGAGAAATACAAGTACTTTGCGGGCTTCTCTGTCTCGGATTTGGCGGGATCGGGTCTCGTTTGGTTTCGTTGCGCGGTAAGGTTGGTCTAGGGCTTTTCCTTGTTGTTGTTTCTGGATTTTTCTTTCGGTTAGTTTGAAAATTTGCAAGGAATATTGTAGGGATCGTGTCTGTATGACTTTGGTCTTGCTTTCGTGGTTTTCCCGCTTCTTTTGGCATTTCTTTTGCGGAACTGGTGTTTCCTTGGTGATTGTTTTTTTGGATAACAAGTTTGAGATTGAATGAGATATATGTGTGCTTGTTCTGATTCGATGTTGTGCACATTAGGCTTCGAATGAGAAATCTGAAGATCGTTCTCGCGAGTTTCTTCTGTTCAGATTACTGTTGCAGTTCTATTTTGGGAACCGGCATTGTATTTTACTTTTTCCTTTATTGAATGGACGAAGTTGGTGTACCTCCTAGGGAGCGTGATTTGGCTAAACCGCTTTGATGGAATTGACATAACGTGAATATTTGTTACTCTTGTGCAATTAGATCTACGTTAAAACCATGCGTTTGTCATCTATTGATTTAAAGAATAGCTGTTTGTCTTGATCAAGGATGTGGGAAATAAGTGATTTATTGTTGCTGTGCAGGGACGTTAAGAAGATATTTGTGATATGGGTTTCGCATTTGCCCGAAGATGCTCTGGGAGTTGGTGCTAGTAGGGCATTTTCTGCACTTTCTGATTTGAACCGATCGGCTGATGGCCCCGTCCTTTCTATTTGAGCATTTTGGATTGCAAATTTAAGTGAATCTGATTTCTTCAACAGAATGGAAATATTATGGTTAAGTAAATCCTAAATGGTTTTTGCTTGAGACTGAAGTTTGGTTTCACGATGCTGGGTCTCAAAGGAAAATTCAAGTTGGCAGTGCTGGCCCTTGTTACCATTTTCACCCTTCTTGCTGCCTTGTATGGGTTGTTAAGACCTGTTCCAAATGGTTGTGTCATGACGTACATGTACCCAACGTACATCCCTGTCAGAACGCCTGCAAACGTGTCATCCGATAAATACGGGCTGTTCCTATATCATGAAGGGTGGAAAAAGATTGACTTCAACGAGCATCTCATGAAGCTCAGTGGTGTTCCTGTGCTCTTCATTCCAGGCAATGGTGGAAGCTACAAACAGGCATGTCTATTTAATTTATCCTTTTTGTTTGTTTCAGTTGTTTTTTGGAGAAATATGTAATTAATTTGTTATTTTGATTTATATTACGGGTTTGACTAGTTGATTTGCTTTTAAAGGTGTCTTAGCTTATGTTCGCAAGAATGGGTGATTGTTTGTAATATTGTAAGCACACCCTTTTAATTAGCCCTGCCTCTGAGATGTTGTTGCCATTATATTTAAAAATTTTATTACCATAAGCTTGATTTGGTAGGATACCATTGTGAAGCTTTTGTACTTAGAAATATATGGCTTTTAATAGTGTTTGATTAACACAATCTATTAAATTTATGTAACGATGCATAGGTCAAGCACTCATGGAGTTGATTTTGTCAAGATGCAAAAAGCCCTATCAGCACTTTGCTTATTATACTACGAGAGGAGATAATCCACAGGGCCAAGGATTTTTACAGTTTATAGAATGGGAATGTAAGAATCCATAAAATAAAATTTAATTTTTATGATGGACTGAATTTATACTGGGTTTTCAGCCGATTAAAGGCTGACACAAATTATGATAAATGGATGGGTCCGATGGGCTACAACTTTTTTGGAGCTGGTTTGCCAGGCTCCCACTTAACCATACCTGGCTGCATTGCTGATCGAATTTAGCGGTGGTGTGTCATTACTGTTGGGATTACGTGCACTGTTTTGAAGTGTAAGTATCCATATGTGTGCATGCATTTGCATCTTTTGCCTGAAGCAATGCTATATTGTTCATATAATAGTGTGTATTATGTGTGTGAAACAATATAACTTTTACTGTATATGCTGGAGAAATCACAATTCAAACCCTAAATACCCCATAATTTAATATTGTGGAGGACAGAAAAAGCAAAAGTGCAAAGGATACAAAGGACCAGTTCCTTGATTTTTTAGTCAATTAGCACAACATTTTGGTTCACTTCTGAATGCAACATCAAATCCTTTGTTCTTTTAAGCTATGAGAACATATTTCCATTATTTCGTCGTCATTATTCTTTTGGTCATTTCATTTGCATAGGTGCGATCTATGGCAGCAGAATCTGATAGGGCCTATCAGGGAGGTCCCCTTGAGGCTACCTTTTATCAAGAAGCTCTTTCTACACCTGATGTGGGAGGAGGGGATGAAGACACCACTTTTACACCACCTAATCAATACTCACACATGCTTGACTGGTTTGCTGTTGATCTTGAAGGAGAACACTCTGCAATGGATGGACGAATACTTGAAGAGCACACAGAGTATGTTGTTTATGCTATTCACCGGGTATGTGCACTTCAGCAAAAATAGGAAGGTTCCTTATGTATAATATTTAAATTAACTGTATAATTGAGTTTGACATTGCTTTTACTCCTGATGCAATGCATGCACTTGTGACTATTGTCAATATGACGTTTTTGAAGGTCACTGACAGTCTGACACCACTAACATTGTTAAATATCTTATTGACAACATTTTTTTCTGTCCCATGCATAGGCTTGCCTACTAAATTTAGACATGTTGTCAAGGCATGATTTGCCAAGTCACATGAGTATTGAGTACTTTAGTAAAGTCCACGTACCTGTACCCATATTGTAAAAAGTGTATCATAAGCCGTATCGGTCTGGCCAATAGATACGCTGTATCATAAAGTATCGTATGCATATCATACATTTATTTTTTTAATTAAAAAAATAAAAATAGATAAATCAATAAAAATAAAAAAATATGTTATTTTAATGAAAAAACATGTTATGCATAATGGCAGGCTTATTATAGGTATGAAGATACTTCACAAACGTTAATAAGTGGTCATAATATCATATAGTAACATAACATGATCTAAGACATCAAGAAACATAATTTATAAGATGATCTACAAAATAACTCATAAGTAAGTCATAAGATCCATAACACATCAAAAACCAAGTTTTACGTACACTATACATCACATCACAAGACAAAATTGTTCAATGTTAAGTCAAATAACAAATGAAAACAACTTCATTCATAATCTTTGATTCTTGATCATATCATTTTCATTTTCATCTTTCGTAGAAGATATAAACCCTCTTTATCTAAACAAGAATCAACCATCCATGCATAGATCTGCCTTCAAATCGATGATTTCATGGTGAAACTGATTATTCCTGTTGAAAATTGCCCCAATCTTCCCCTTCTTCAACTATTAGATATGTTCAGAAATGAAGAGGGAGGCAAGTTTTAAAAATTAGTTTGAAAATGGGTGGGTTTAACCCCACATTTTTCAAAATAGATATGTATCAAGTATCATGCGATGTGGGGTGTATGGCCCTATATCGTATCACCACCTGTTTGCGATATAGGTGGTGTATTATATCGTAAATTTAAAAGCGACGTACAGCCCTGTATCGTACAATACCTACAACACTGCCTGTACCTAAAGTGGGTACTTTTACACACATGGGTACCTTTTAGTATAGCCACAAATATCGTGATATTTTTGAACGATATTAACAAAAACAATGAAGAAAATGAAAAAAGGGAAGATATTGCGGTATTTTGAACAAATAATTAAAAATCAATGTATCGTGATTTTAACGCGGTTTTTTCACTTTTATTGTTTCTATTTTTGTTTCATTGTTTTATTTCCATTTGTTTTAAGCTATGTCACCTGGGTGCATTTGCTTTGAGCTCGCACCCGCACCGACGCGTTGTGGGTGTGGGTGCGGGTTCGGGTGCGCTCTAGGTGCGCACTCAATCAGCACCCGATTCCGACCTCGCACCCAAACCGCACCCGGGGGTTGGATCTGGTTCCTGGTCGAAACCAGATCCAAACCAAGCTTATATGAAGTGGTAGGTTTGGATCTGATTCCAGGTTAAAACCAAATCCAAACCAATTTCATTTCAAAAGAGTATCCCAAAGTGTACGTTTGGATCTGGTTCTGGGTCGAAACCAGATCCAAACCATGTTAATTTTAAAAACGTGTCTCAACTCTTCATGCCCGTCGAGGTCTGCCTTCACCGGATTACATAAATGGAGAGAGAAAAATTATTATATGTTACTTCCTTCTTTAACATTTTATAGATACATGACTAAAAACTCTTTTCACTCAAATATCAAACTTTTGTCAAAATTTTCTCACTCAAATATCAAACTTTTGTCAAAATTTTAAAGTTTTTGAGTCAAAATTTTGAAGTTTTTATGAAATGGTCGGGCAGTGATAGAGTTTGGGTCTGGATTTGGATCTTGATTCAATTCGACTTATCCAAAACCAAAATTGTTATAGGAATAACCCTTGTTACTGAACAACGGAGCGCTTTGCCTCGTTCCTCCGACCCCAAACCGAACATTCTTATTAAGAAAGAAAGGAATGAGAAAAATTATAATTTTGATTTTGATATTTAATAATTTTGTGGTTTAGAGATAATTTTGTTATATATATTATTATTATAAATTAATAATAATAATAATAAATAGTCTTCCCGCACCGCCGCACCAATAAATTTTGAGATGTGCCGCACCCGCACCGGCACCCGCACCCCGCACTCTGGTGACATAGGTTTTAAGTATTTAAGTTGACCTCCTAAATGCAATACAATACTTATTAGTTTTTCATTTCTTATATTTTTACCTAACATTTTGATTTTTTATTTTTTTTTAAAAACTTCAAGACTTTCTCGAGAAAAACAACTTTGCCGAAAAATACCTGATAAAGACCTCGCCGATAAAATCTGACAATGATATTTGTAGCTGATCGAAACTGCAAAGTTTTTTACTTGATTTAATTGTTTCCAACTTGGTTTCATCATGTTTTTGGATTTATTATTCATAAACATATACAGTTTTTATTTATATCACTTGTTTATTTAAATGTTGCTTTTATTTCGATTTTGTTGTGTTATTTTGCATATGTACACATACATGTCTCTGTACCCAAACCATATCTATACCCATATCGGCTAAGTACGTGTACACAACAAGCATTACTTCTTTTTTTTACTTAATCCTGTTTCTTTTGGAAGTCAACATGGTCTTATTTGAAGACAACATGGCCTTATTTGAAGTCAACATGGCCTTATTTTCTTTATGTTCCTATTTATGTTTTGTTGAAGTCATTATGTATAACATTCTTTAGCAGTTACTTTTGTTTTTTGTGGTGGATATTAAAATTTTCTATTTTCTGTCCTCTTTTATGAGTTTGCACTTTGATGTTCGAGAATTGCTATTCACTGGTATGCATCCTTCTCAATCTAACTTGTATCTAAATGGCATCTGGTATCTGAATAAGAATGTGAGACATATTCCTTGAGCTTTGCCAATCTAAGGTGAGAAGGTATCTATGTGTTAGTGTACCTTGTCTTGATTTGTGCCAGAAAAAACATGTTCATACCTAGACCTGTTATTTTCTGAAAAACATTAAAGGAGTATAAGGAGCTAAGTTCTTGTAATGGTTTGCGTTTGGCTTGTTTTTCTTCATATTCATGAACACCGGCAAAGTAATTTTCAACTTTGTGTGTGACAAGTAATGTTAAGAATTATCCTTGATATGATGACAGATTTTGGATCACTATGTGGAGTCTCAAAAGGCTCGGTCGAAAGACACTGGTGAAACTGCTGGAAGGTTACCTAAAAGTGTCATTTTAGTTGGGCATTCAATGGGTGGATTTGTTGCTAGAGCTGCTATTGTCCATCCTCATTTAAGAAAATCAGCTGTGGAAACTATTCTTACTCTTTCTAGTCCACATCAGTACGTGACATCCTTAATTCTCATATCTGTGGTTGCTTCCCAAGATGCTATATGCTTCCCCTCTCCATTCTACTAATGGGAACATGCAACGCTACTGCAGGTCTCCACCACTGGCCCTGCAACCATCATTAGGGCGATTCTTTTCACAAGTAAATAGTGATTGGAGAAAAGGCTATGAGGTTCAAAGGGCACCTTCAGGTCATTGGGTTTCTGATCCAGTGCTTTCAAATGTTATTGTCATATCCATTTTTGGTGGCATTCGTGATTACCAGGTATGGCCTATTCAACAAATACTAGTACTAGTGCACTACATACTGCAAGAACAATGAAAACAATAACAAAATAATAAAAATAAAAATAAAAAATACTTGCTAATGGTTTGTGGCACAAAGTTGATGGAATTGGTTGTGTTAGTGAGAGCTGACAAAGCTTTTCTGCTAACTTGTCCTCACTTTTTCTGGAAATACAGGGTTATCTCTCAAAGTTCCATTGTCACAAATATTAGCTGAATTGCCAAAATACTACAATAATATTTCCAAAATATTAAATGAAAAATTAATTTATTGCGATATTTTGAAAATATCTTTAAAGTGAATAACTGAAAATAATACTCTTATATTTTTGGAAGTTTTTTTGATGGTTTTTAACATATTCTAAAACTTTTTTTGTCATTTTAGTTTGAATTTTTATCAATGTTTTTGCAGGAAAATTTGTAGAAAACTTATAATTTCATAATTTTTAAAATGTATTTTTTCAACTTTTGAATTTTTGATATTTTCTGAGGAAACAAACTTTCGCATAATACCTAAGAAGAACCTTGTCGATAGAAACCCAAGAATGATATTTGCAACCATACCTCTAATTTAAGCATCGGGATGAGAACTTGTCAACTGTCATGTTTTTACTTTTTAGGGAAGAAAAGGACAGGGCCTGTGCTGTTGAATTTTCACATACTGTGGGATCATGATTCTATTAGGCTACCACCGCATGGTGCCCCATGCGCCTGCCTTGGTTTAAAGGGATGGCAGCTTCATAATCTAGCCAATGATCCCTCTTGACTCAGCTACATGACCTAGTTTTGGAAGCATTTTATTTTCCAGGTCCGCTCAAAATTGGCATCTTTAGATGGTATAGTACCAGCAAGTAATGGCTTTATGATTGGCACCACGGGCATGAAGAATGTATGGCTATCAATGGAACACCAATCCATTTTATGGTGTAATCAACTTGTAGTACAGGTATCAGCTGCACAAAATTCTTCTTACCATGACATTTGTGATCTAAAATTCTTTGATTGAAACATACTAAAATGCTTCTGAAAATTACAGGTGTCACATGCACTTCTGAGTATTGTTGATTCTGAAACTGGTCAACCATTTGTGAATGCTCGCAAAAGGCTTGCTGTGTTCACCAGAATGCTTCAAAGTGGAATACCTCAAAGCTTTAACTGGGTGAAGCAGATACCAGCCCCTTCGCGTACTGATAAGGCTAATGTTCAAACCGGCAAAATCCTTGTTGGTATTTATCATTCTTCTATTATTTGATGTTGTCGACAGAAATTTCTTACATGGCAATTGAACACACCTTCACACATGTATTGGACCTTGTCAGACATATATTTGGAATTGAATCTAGCCAGTCTTAAAACTTCAACAAAAAAAACTGTTGAAGCAGAAAAAAAAAACATTTAAGTTCAATTTGCTTCTTAGGATAGAGTTTAATAATATTGGTTACCACTTGCATCCTTGCAAGCCCGAACGTGGAGAAATTGCCAGTAAGATATATCAGAAATTTGTAGTTATGTATTTTGAATCTTGTTGCTAATATATTTTTACGTTCAAGCTAGTACGCCTTAAAATTTCAATTGGAAAAAAATATTCAAGCAAAGGAAAAGTTAAAAATATTGCATTCAATTTGCTTCTTACTAGGACTTTTAACTTGCTTTATGGTCACTTAGATCCTTGCAAATCTGAACATTGACAAATTACCAATAGGATAAACTGAAAAACTTGTGCCTTGTGGTCTTCCAGTTGCTTCATTAACATGGTAAATTTGATCCATGCTCTTGCTCCTCTTATATTTTGCTTTGCCTTTTTTTATTCTTCTGTTCATTTTCTGCATTTATGTTGATCAGCTAGTGGCCAAAGGTACTCTTCTTGCCCCGAGTCTGTTAATTGGGCAGCTGATAGCCTTGAGAGAGATCTATATATCCAGTCACCAACTGTTACTGTCTTGGCCATGGATGGTAGAAGAAGGTGGCTTGACATCAAGGAATTGGTGAGTTTGCTTAAATAAAATTTTTTTTTGCTATTTGTTTTTCTTTGGAAATTCAGCTTTTTTATGCATGTTTCTAATAGTCATTGTTCTATACTGCCTTATGGTGTTTAATAGTATGATAATGTAGAAATTTCCAGCTCAGTGGTTCATGAATTTTCCCAATGGTCAGAAACTTCAGTTCCTTTTTCCTCCATTTCTCCAGGCTTCAAACGGCAAAGATCATTTTGTATTTGTCACAAATCTTGCTCCATGCTCTGGGGTTAGAATTCATCTTTGGCCTGCAAAAAGCAGAGATTCTTTACATGGAAATATCTCTTCAGGCAAAAGGATTGTTGAGGTGACATCAAAAATGGTTCACATTCCAGCTGGACCTGCACCAAGGCAGGTATTACATGTGGCTCTAGTAATTTTCTATTTCTACAACATTTTTGTTATCATTTCAATATGCGAAGTAGATATTCTTTTCCAGACAATTCTTCTAGCTGTCTAATAGATAAACAGCAGTTTTATCTGAGTGGCAATCACCTTTTTGATGGATGAATAATTTGTGAAATATTTGTCTTCATTATCATCATCATCATCTGGGAGCATAGTAGCTGAATGCCAATGGCACTAAGAGTTTGGATAAGAACCCTGGATGTGTTATTTTTCTGGTTTTGTTATTCTGAGCTGTGTTTTTTTTTTTTCCCCTTTTTTTCCCTAGATTGAGCCTGGAAGTCAAACAGAGCAAGCTCCTCCATCAGCTGTCCTGCAATTGGGCCGGGAAGATTTGGATGGTTTCCGGTTCATCACAATTTCAGTTGCTCCTCGTCCGGTGCTACATCTTTGTACCTTTCTAGTTTTAATAATTTTGAGTTTTATTTTCTTGCTCCATATAATGGTGATTTTTGGTTTTGGAGTACACAAATTTTCCTATTATGTGGTTATTAGCGGTTACCATCATTATTTGGTGTGGTCAATATCTTGAAGGTGTTCAATGCAACAATAATCTTCGCATGGATTGTGTGGAAGCACTCAATTCAGGATGGTGCCAGAGATGTGTCACATGGATATGGCTAGACACGTGGCATGTATCTGGTCCTGCATGTGTGTTTGCATGTTTCAAAGATTTTCTCATGAGCACTTATGCCTTTCCCAAAATTTCCATCGACTCATGCATCCAAAGGTGTCCCAGTCCTATCTGATATATATCTAGGAATTCCCTTTAAATATTTGCAGAATTTTGACCTCATCAAACTAATAAGCTGATGCTAACAAGGCACTTCCGGCCACTGTTTTTGTCATCGTCTGCTGTATTGCTACGTGATGCTTCTTCTGGACATTGTATTGTGTTCTTCTTTTTGTTTTATTTTCTCTCCCTTTTCTCAACCAAAAGTTTATTTGTTGCCCTTGATATTTGGCAAGTTTTGTTGTCTGATGCCATATTGAGACTGCTTCTTTTGAGTAATGTAAAGTCGGTCAGCGGATTGTTTCTTATTCTCCATTTGTGACTCCCAATGCTGCTTTTCTCTTCAAGTGGCTAGAACGTAGAAAATTATCTGATATTGCAATGTGTCAACTTTCAAGTATTGTAACCCAACAAAGTACATCCCTGAAACTTGGGGTTTGAGTAATGTATGTAACTTATACAAAAGGCCAACTGGGAGGGAACTACAGTAGTTCTTACTGACCTTATCTATGACAAGGTAAGGGCATTTTTTCCCCTCCACCATACAGTTTGACCTAGAGGCGCTGTGACGTAGACGTGCCTTATTGAGGTGTGCAATCTCTTTCTTTTGTGTGTAATCACTTTTCTTTTGCCTTCTCATTTATCTGGATGAATACATTGAAGTAAGTAAAATGGTTTGGTTGTCACACATGCTTGGTCTGAGAGGTAGCTGTGATACATTGTCCTATCTTATATTGCGGTACAATACGAGGTGTATTCTAGGACACATGGGTGTGGATGTGGATATGGACGGTATGATCCAGTGTCACAGATATTGCGATATTTTAAAGAATTATTTGATATTTAATCAAAAACAAAAAAAATGGGGAAAAATCGTGAGATTTTGAAAATCTTGTCTAAAATGAAAATCTCACAAATTTTTCTGAGATTTTAATATTTTTTTACTATTTTTAAATTTTTAAAGGTTTTTTTGTGATTTTTATTATTTCTATTTTTTTAAATCTATTGAGTTTTTCTCGAGACTTAACCAAGAAGAAACAACTTACCAAAAAATACATGAGAAAAACCTCGCTGAGATTTTCCCGTGAAGCACGTTTTGTTCCACGTTTAAAAAAAATCCCTTTCGTTTGTGTTTTTTTACATTTTTCATGTTTTCTTTCGTTTTTTGTGTTTATTTCACGTTTTTTACATTCTTTAATTGTCAGATTTTTATTTTCAGATTTTATTTTTATTTTTTTAGCTTCTTTAAAACTTGTGGAGATTTTCCCGAGAAAAACAATTTTGTGGTGTTATACACAAGAAAAAATTTATACCCACAATATTTCATATTTGTTTTGTGGCAATGGTGGCTACCCCTTTGTAAGGCCTTTTGATTCAGCTTTACCATAACTAGGTTGTTGACTTTTCAAATCACATACTTTTGGTGCTTTATATTCCATTCCTTAGATTTTCATTAGTATCAGTGTGTTGTGAGATAGTCTCCATTTTAACATATGTGTGCTTTCTAGCTTGGATTTGATTGTTCATGTATGATGATAGATTTGTGATTTTTTGTGATGGTTTCATGTCAGACTATATCAGGCAGGCCTCCTCCTGCAGCTTCCATGGCAGTTGGGCAGTTCTTCAATCCAAAAGAAGGAGAGAAAATTTTCTCTCCAAGCTCTCTTATTCTTTCTCCCTATATTCCAGAGGTTGGTGTTTCAGATAGCTTGATATGCTTCCTTGTTTCATTTTCTCAGCCTGCATATTGGTTGTCTCAATATTTTCTCTTTTTTTTTTATTATAGAAAATTGTTCTGATCTTGGACTATCATCAATTTGTCTCATGCAGGAGATCTTGCTGGCAGAGAATCATCCCCTTATATTGAACTTGTCATTCTCAATCAGTATTGGCCTTCTGCCTGTTACCTTGTCAGTGAAGACAACAGGTTGTGGAATAAAGGATTCTGGGCTTCCAATTGAGCAGGCTGGAGATGCTGAACACAGTGGTGAGTGACGTACATTTTTTGGCATGCTCAGAAACTGGATATTATTACCAAATTAAAGGTTGCTGTGTTGGTTCTTCCTGTTATCTTGTGGCCTTATCCCACGGCTTCAGTATGTAAGGAAAGAACTTTAGAGAGATGTTTGATATCATAACTGCTACTTTTCATACTTTGCAGTGCAAATCACTTGATTCTCCATTTTTACAACTTTACAGCAGGCGAGTATGTGAGTCGTTGAGTTGAAACTAGAGTTGTGGAACTTTTTGACTTATGCAAGTGGGGAGCTTTTTTCTGTTAAATATCTTGGGGACTTTGTAACTAATGTTGAAAAGGTGGCTTTGTGTTTGTCTGATGTTTGAATGCAATGCTATAGTCACACATCCTGAGTTTACTTGCATGTGTTGAACTTACTGTGGAGACAAGTGCAAACTTATTACACAGCCACAATGCTAGCAAGCCTTGCATTTTGGAAGCAGACTCCCTGAATATGAATAAAGTTCATTCTCTTTACATCTATGGTTTCCAATTTTCAATGTTGTTTCTAACAAGCTCTCATCTGCCATGAACTTTTTGCTCCCTAGTGTTGCTCAATGCCGATGTGACTCTTTCAATATTCTTATACATTATGATCATCTGTTTGTTGTGTAACTGTCATCAAGCTTGAAATTAATCATCCAGTTGTTTTCCATTGGTTTTTTCTCTTGTGATAAAGTATCCTAGGGTCATAACCAGTTTGAGCAGGCTGGACAATTTGTTTTGGTGGAAAGTTTGTACTCAATTAGGTGCCCAGTAAAAAAGAAAGCTGTTCTCTGCATTGCCCTGTCAACATGGAGACAATGCAGAATGAAAATTTCTTTATGCTATAGCATATTATGCACTTGTCAAAAGTGGAGGATTTCACAAGCAGGGAACAGGACTCATATGAAGCATCATTTGTTGCTTATTTGTGCCCTTTCTACAAATTCTGTAGAACCATTCAAGGCAATTTCTGTAGCTGGGTTACACAAGGCATTGAATTGTATTTGAGTCATTTACTATGTCCTGTGGCTGATCTGGTCTAAATTAGCCATACAGGTAGCTTGGAGTGAAAATGCTGCAGATATTTAATGCTGTTAATTGATAGCAATTTGGATGCTTTCATGGAGGCTGGTCCTTGATATGTTGAGGTTTCTCAACTTTGGCTTGTAGCATTAGTGTCTGTATTTTATTCCTCGCATATCTCTTTAAAACTTTAATATTATTGAACAGTTGACCATGCTTATGTTACTGATGATATGAGTTGTTTACCAAGAGCTTTGATCTTTATTTCAGGCCTCTGCAAACTGCGTTGCTTTCCACCGGTAGCACTTGCTTGGGACTCCACATCTGGTTTGCACATTATTCCAAACTTGTATCTTGACACTGTTATGGTAGATTCATCACCTGCAATGTGGGGATCAGATGCAGGATCTGATAAGACCACTATCTTGCTGATGGTATTGTCTTCATCTGCTAGTGATATTGATTTTACTTCCCTGTTTGATGTTTTCTTTTCTGTGTGTGGTTCTTATACTTGAATGCACATTGTAGAAACTCAAACCACGAAGAGGGAGAAGAGAAGACGAACACACGATATACGTGGAAAAACCTCAAACGAGGAAAAAACCACGGGAAGCTCTACCTAGGTGCACAACCGCAACCCTAGGAGAGAGAAAGATTCTATTTCACTTAATCAACAATTACACACTAGTGAAAATATATAGAGGGAGCTAAGAGAGGCCGCNCTCCAAACAACCAGGTTGCCACCAAGAAAAATACAGTAGCCAGTAGTGGATCTCCTCGTGTCGGTGCACCCTGCCCAATCTGCATCAGAGTAGCCTTCAATGGTAAGATCATCCTGTCTGGTATAGAGCAAACCTTTTCCTGGGTTGTTCTTCAAATACCCCAACACCCTTTCTGCACTCTTCCAATGGCGATCAGTGGAAGCATGCATAAATTGACTTAGAACATTCACTGCATATGTGATATCTGGACGAGTTAGTGTAAGATAGATGAGCTTACCCACTAGTCTCTGATATCAGCCTTTTCCTTCCTCATTCAGAACATTCCTTGCCTTGATACTGATCTTTGTGCCTGATTCCATTGGTGTAAGATACGGCCTACAACCAAGTTTCCCTGTCTCTTTTAACAAGTCAAGCGTGTACTTTCTTTGACTCATAACCAACCCAGTTTCTGATCGAGCAATTTCTATTCCCAGAAAATATCTCAGCTTACCCAGATCCTTGAGATCGAACTCCGTAGCTAACATTTCTTTCATTTTTCTGTTCTCTTCTACATCATCGCCCGTGACTATCATATCATCCACATAAACTAGAAGAAGACTAACCATACCATTTCTCTGCTTTATGAAAAGGGTATGATCTCCATTCCCTTGCTTGTATCCAGTAGACTTCATAACAATCCTTAACCTTTCAAAGCAGGCCCTGGGAGACTGTTTCAGACCATACAAGGCCTTCTTGAGGTGACAACATTTTCCCTCTTGGGCATACCCATGAGGCATACTCATATAAACCTCTTCTTCCAGATGGCCATTCAAGAAGGCATTTTTCACATCAAGCTGGTCCATCTTCCACTTCCTGTGCACAGCAAGAGCAAGAATAACCCGCACAGTCTTCAACTTGCCAACAGGAGCAAAGGTCTCAAGATAGTCGATCCCATACTTCTGGCTAAATCCCTTTGCAACCAAACGAGCTTTATATCGATCAACGGTACCATCGGGTTTGTACTTCACATTGTAAACCCACTTAGAGCCAACTAAGTGAGTTCCTCTAGGAATATCCACCACTTCCCATGTGTTGTTCTTAGCCAAAGCCCCCATCTC
>JAANDH010001412.1:2311-57348 GCA_011799765.1 Nymphaea thermarum
CCATTTCTCATTTTGATTACAACTCCTAATGTCATAGTTAAAGCCTTCAAGATCTGATTGTCTCCCTTGCCTTTTATGTGCACCATTGTTGATAGAAATATGACCCGAGACATTAGCTGTTGATGCGTTATCCTCTAGAGCGTGCTCCTCTTGCCTGATTTGTGCATCTTTAATGCTAAGATCTTTTGATGCGTTATCAACAATAACATAATGTTCCTATACCCAAAGAGGGCGCTTGGTATCAGTTACAGATCTTTCCAAAAACAACTTGTTCCTGAAAATGTGTGATGCCACCAAACATTCCACGAAAAAGGATAGAGGACACAATGTTCTTGTGTCCTTCTGGAACATAAAAGTGTGTCCATACTTGGCCATACTTGAAACTAACCCACCCCTAGAACGTGGGAGGAAGTTTCTTTCTTTCAAAACCCTCCCTCTCAAAACCTTCAAGCTCGAAACCCTGGGTGGTTATTTCGTTGCAGTCCCACTCTTTTGTTGTAGGTGATGTGCACTTAGTCATCTCTCTCTCTCTCTCTCTCTCACACACACACACACACATCATGGTTCATCTATTGCAAAGAGCAGTTGTCTTTAACTTCTTCTTCATTGTGTCACCCTCCTTCTTCATTCTATGTTCCTTTTCTTCTTCTTCTTCTTCTTCTTCTTCTTCTTCTTCATTTATATCTTTTTTTCTAATTAACAGGGATTGCTTCGTCAAAGACGGCTGATAGATTTGACCTTGGCTTCTATGTTTTTGGCTCTCTCCGCTCTCCAGCCTCTTATTTTGGATGCCTGCAGGATGTCTAATTTTTTCTTCAATCACACACGAATGGTTAATGTCTCACTCATTATTGTGTCTTCTTAACACTTATCACCTTAACTTTGGTCCATTGATAAGAGGCACAACCATCACTTACCATTTCCTTGTTAATAAAATATTTGATAAAATGCCTACTAAAATGGTTGTCTCTGTACGGCGCTGGTGGTTGGACAATGCAAGCATGGAAACTTGCCTGAGGCACATCAATTCTTTGATGAAATGTTGTCCCATGGAATGAGATGCTTGCAAGCCATGTTCAATGCAAGTGCCCTGTGGAGGCTTTGTCTCTCTTCCATGAAATAGTTGTTGTAGTTACAAGAATCTTGTTAATCATGCTTACTGCATATTTATACACTAACATGGGAAGCATGTGCCTTTCTTCTCAATTGGAAATTTACTCATTTACTAACATAAGGAACTGAACTAAAAACTATACTAAAATGGCATGTTATAAAACTTGACTACTTAGAGCTCTAGTATTTTCGGTATTACTTGTGCACCTTAACTTGCAGGCTGTTTTTTATTGTGTCTCTAAAGTGTCACTTTCTGAAACTGTATAACTTCAGGCTGAAAAGTTGAGTACCATTTTGTTAACTGATTACTAATTAGTTGGATGTGCTAATGGCCACTATCAGAACAATCTATATTCCTAATTCGTTTCTTACCATGTAATCAATTAAGAATGTTACTGCTATGGCTTTATAGTAGTTATGAATTATATGGAATCTATATGTATTTTGTAGGACAGAAAATGCATTTGGCTTGGTGTTTGGACAATGGAAAAATAGAAGGCCAAATATTTGTAGATCAGATTTGTTGCAAAAATAGACTTGTAAACCATGTTCACTTAGAATACTGTTTAAATGCCCTATTTGGGCTATGTCGTGGATGTTCTAACCATGTTTGTAGGTATCAAAAATTTAGACTTGCCTAAGCAAGTGCTGATTAATGCTAAACCTGAGTCAAGTTTCAGGGACTTCAACTTGCATCTAGCTAGCCTATATTTTTATATTTATATCTTTGACGCCATAAGTCTAAACCTCTAGGCAGGTGGCCATGGTTTTGTTAATGGATAATTGTCCAGTGCCTTTTGTTATATATATTCTGTGATTTTACTTATTTAATAATGTTTTTCCTTAATATTTTTCCAAGAAAAACTAAATTTATCCAATATCGTGAGGTATCTATGCATTATGTGAAGAGAAGGATACATGGGCCAATGTTGTGTATTGGGTACATGCATGGACCAGGTATTGGTGCATTCATATTGATAGGTGTATATAATGCATACATTATTTGTGTGGTTTTGTTATAAATTGCTAATGACATTTTTATTAATATATTGAATTAAATAAGTATTTTTTTCATACTCTATTTCTTATAAATGTTTAGCCTAGTTTTTATATGTTTTTGCCTTTAGTGTATGCATATGCGTTACTACTTATATCACAAAAGTTTTGTTGAAAGGCAAGGACTAAGGTGAAAATGCAATGGACGGGCACTACAAGTGGTTGCTGGTGGGGGTGGTTGATTACATGATGATCTTCGTCATTTTCAAGTCAAGAACTTTTATGAAAAAACAGTTTCTTTTTTTGTCATGTGACTATTACTATATACAGTTAATTGTTTATGAATTCTTGTACCTATACTTCAGGTGGTTTGTATTTGACAAATTTATCTAATCTTTTAGTTAAATTATTGTGTTTTTTATGATAAAATGTTGTTTTTCTTTCATCGTATGTCCATGAAAATTTGAACTTAAACTAGGATGATGCATGCAAGTAGGTTGCACATGATCAAGATCTAGTCTCTAGGGTTAAATGCTTCGGGACCCTACTAGATTTAGTGGTTTAGGATGTTGCCCTAGAGATCCAATTTGATCCAAATCCAGGTTTGATCGTGCTCCATAGTCCAATTCAAGTTCATGATCCAAATAAGAGTTCAAATATCCAATAAACTAGTTCAATTTTTTTTTGAGATCAAGTTTGAAAATTCGAGTGAATAATGATCTAAACATCATCTAGGGTTTTGGTGATCTAAGCTTTATTAAGATTCAAATATGCATGTTTTAAGATGTGAGATGCCACAACTTAAATTATAAGATCCAAGGTTGATGATCTAGACTTTATGAGATCCAAAGTTTGTAAGATCATGACCTAAGGTCCTTCGTTTTCCTTGTTCCAACCACGAGATCCAAGATACGAATTCCCCTTATTCAAATCCATCGTGATTCAAGCATATAGTCTTAGATGACCTAGCTTTGTACTCACCCAAGGTAGGCATTAGCTTGATGTAGATGTCTTCAACGTTTGGTCTCTATAAACACTAAAGTTAAGAGTTCAACTGGGAGGCTCGACCTAGGGTTTGAGAGTAGAGTTGGCTCAGTGGTATGGTTCTATGGAAGGTCCTAGCTAAGCCTTGGAGTACTCACATCACGAACTATTTCCATGCAAAATTTCTCGACTTCGCATATGACCATTCATTGGAGAAATAAAATTTGCACTCACCTTTATTTTCCTTGGCTGGAATCCAGAAATCTGTCCTGTCGGCATGAGGCCTTTACTAGAGGTAACAGACTAAGAACTTAGTTTATGGCCTGAAACTAAGGTCTGATTAGCATCCCGACCTATTGAAATAAAAGTAAACATACCTTACGCTTATAAAATTTTATGATTTGGAAATCTATGTGGATCATTAGATTTTGGATTGATATGAAAGGATAATATGATTGATGGGCTTAGTTCAAGTTCCTGATTATAATATGAAGCATGGAAGACTAATTCAAGCATAGATGAGACTTGGTTTCTAGGGCGTGAGGACGTGGTCCTAAAAGGTCTAAAATATGAAATCCAATAATTTTAGGGATCCAAATCCATGAGTTCAAGATCCAATATCACAATTCATAATCCAAAATTGAATTTAGTAGATCTAGATCCAATCATATCAAAGATCCAGTAGTAAACAATTCTTGATCCCAATTTAAACTAGATTTCACATGGTTCAGTCTTGAACATTTGGAACAGACCCATCTTGGGCTCCGCCAAGGTGAGCCTGAGTTAAAGATTTGAGTGGGTTGAATAGGGTCAGTTAGGTTAGTTTCGGTCCTAGGACTTGGAATAGGTCAAGGTTTATATGTAGTGGGTTCTAGAAGCAGCCTGAGCTAGGTCATGGAAGACTTAAGATAGATTTGGTTCTAAGCTAGGTCTCAACGATGCTTGAACTTAGGTATTTAGAAAAATATTTTGAAATGAGTTTACATATTTAGAAAATCTGCATTTGGAAACCATGTTCTAAATGCCAGTTCAAGTAGAGCCTAGGTTGACTTGAGCTTTCGCATGCTAGAACTATTGTTGCATGACATGCTACTATTCATTCAAGTCAAGCTGCCACATGATCGTAGATCTAGGTAAATAATTAAAAAGGTAATGCTTATGATTGATCCTAATGTACTATGCTTAAACTAAAAAAAAAAACTATCTGATAGCACGCATTAATTTCTAAAGCAAACATATATAAACTAACATTTGAAACATTAAAACGAACAAGAGTGAGATAGTAGTGGGTTACCTGCTCCCATGTCCCCATTCTAGGAAGCAGTTCAAATAAATCTATCTAAAAAGCATGAAATAGCTAAACTACAACATACTTAATGAAAATTAAACTGACCTATGCACTAAAATAAAAATGAACATACCTAAGCATTACAATAAAAATAAGTTAAACTAAGCATTAAAATGAAAATAAACTAAACAAAACATGCAAAGCAAAATAAACTAACCTAAACATGCTAAGTAGAAAAAGAAAAATCTAAAACATGTTTACTAAGAAAATAAAAAGAAAGGAACTAAAATGCATAAAACAAAGAAAAGAAACGGGAAAAAGAAATTTATTTGACCTACGCTTGCTCATAGGTTGACCCACGACCTCAGCTGAGTCTTTCTGTCCTTAGTCCATTGGCTTGATTAACGACTATTGTGACTCCAATTAAGCCTAGGCTTAGACCTTTAAAAGGTTTTCTTTCTCTTTTTTATCTTTTCCAAGTATTTAAACATAATTACTCAAAGGAGATGGGTGTGTCAAAACTCTTTAGAGGGTTAGGGAAGAGAAAATCTATTGATACATGACTAAACTTTTTTGGGGCTGGAGCTCACTCTCTCAAGCAAACCATAGGTTAAAATATAAAAACGTTATGTTATACAAGTTCTTGAAACAGAAAAAGGTTTGTATCGGAGTCATACAAACACCAATTTTGATTCTATTTGAATAAAAATGATTTTATTTGAATAAAAATACTTAGCTCGGAGGTTTGCATGAATCATGAGTGACTATTCAAATTGACATATGAGATAATGGATGAAATCAAGCATGACATTTTTCTCATATATGCATATTTATGCACTTGGAGTTTGGATTGCAATATAGTTCCAAGATAATGTTCATGACCCAAATCTAGAGAAAACAATAGAAAATCATAGACAAGGATCTAAGATTTAGATCAAGATCTGAAGCTAGAGCAAGTTCTAGAAATGGATCTTCAATGTGAAGGAGATTTGAATTAGAATTCCATATAAGAGATTTGGATGACAATAATTCATGGTATAGAAATGTCGATGTGGATATTATAATTGATGATCCAAATATTATAAATTTAGGTATATGTGACATATAACCTAAGTGTAGAATGATATTATTGAAGACAAAATGACGGTTTTTCCCTTGGGCATTGGTAAGAGATTTAAAATAAATGATTATTTTGCCCTTGAAAATGTTGATAATTTGTTATGTGTTTGAAATTAGGAAAAAATTTCAAATTGGAGCTCTGAAGATAAGAAAATGATAGGCTTGATGAACTTAAGTACATGTGACATATAATCCTAAGCTCAGTTGGAAAATATCAATTGAAAGAAATGACTATTTTACCTTTGGGGTGTGATCTGCTACATCAGGCTCAATTCATGAATTTGGCTTGGGCTAAGGCTCTAGAAATTAAAGAAAGTCATAAACAAAGGTATATGTGGCATATATCCTATATTTATGTAGAAGAATATGACTCAAAAGAAAATGATTGTTTTACCCCTATGTATAATTTAGGAGCTCCATATGAGTTTTCTCGGTCTGGCTAGACTAGCCTATGGGCCTACTTCTTAATCGGCTTTAGTTAAAAGTTCACTAAAAATTCCTTCTAGATTGTTGCGATGATCAATTTTTCTAAAGTTTAGAAAAATTTCACTGTAGGGTTGGGGTGCTTAGAACAACCACATACTGGTAAGGATATATTGAAAATAAAAAAATTTTGATATGATTTAACTGAATTAAGCTCGACAGTTGTTTACAGAGCATAGCAAACGCTACAAATGAGCTCTGAAACTTTTGAAAATGAATTGAACTCAAACTGAGATAAACAAACTCAAACTAAACTATGGGAATATAGATTTATACATGATAAACATATAATCCTAACTCATTTCAGTTTATTCCATCAGGTTGAGCTCAAATTTAGCTCAAACCCTTGAAAACATGAAAGAGAGTAAGCTTTGAGACATTCAGAACTAAAATGAACTCAAACTGAACTATGAGATAGATAAATTTATACATGATAAACAAGATCTCAGCTTGGTTTCAGCTCACTTAATAGGTTGAGCTAAAGTTCTACCCAAACACCTAAAAACAAGAGAGAGAATGAGCTTTGAGACCTTTAAAACTGAGTTTAACTCAAATCAAGATGAATGAACTCAAACAAACTAACAGAAGATGGATTTATATATGATAAACATGGTCCCAGCATCATTTCAGCTCATTCTATCATGTGGAGCTCAAGTTTAGCTCAAACCTTTGAAAATATGAGAGTGAGTGAACTTCAATACCTTATAACTTGAATTGAACACAAGCTAGGATGGATGAACTCAAACCAAACTAAGGGAAGATTGATTTATATTTGATAAACATGATTTCAACTCGGTTTCAACTATTGAAATCCTGCTTTGAAATCTAGTTTGGAATCACATTGTGAATTGAAAAATAGTCATTTTGACCTTTGAGAAATTTGGGGTACCTATAGGGACACTCTAGGGTTAGACCTTGATCACATATGACCTAGGGTTTTTGACAATTAACTTTAAAAGAGAACTTGTTTGTGAAATCATTTTTTGGAAGACTATGATTTATAAAGCGTGTCCATATGAAGGCCAAACCAAATTAGGGTCTGTACATCCCCCAACTATTATCAAAAGGCATGACACTGATCCTATTTGACCTGGTTTTTGCTTGAACTATGCATGTTGACCATAGTGCTTGAGTAAAATTAGGTTCATATGCATGCTTAGGTTTATGCATTATCTAAGAAAGAAACTACATGCATGACACACAATACAAAACTAAAATAGAAAAATTAAAATGGATAATGAGAAAAGAGAGAGACTCATACATGACTTCTATCCTAGAGATATGAAAATTAAATGTTCCTAGGATATTAAAAAATAAACTACTCTACTACATGCATAAGAAATCAAACTATCTCTAGACACATGAATGTTAAGCAAAACGAAATTATCCTCTAACATAAACATGCTAAAAAAACAAGAAACTACCTAAGACAATGCTACTAAGAAATAAAAAAAACGAAGAAACGAGAGGAAATTACTTGACTTGCAGAATAGGCATAACCTTGGTCCTGATCCTTGGTCATCAAGCTTGGTTTATCATTATTGCAACTTGAACCAACCCCCTACTGACTCTGAGAATAGTTAAAATTTAATACTCTTGGAACCATTTTTTTGACCACTGACTTGGTATTTTAAATGCTTTTGCTACCAATAGTTATTGGAGGTTGTGCCTCAAAGTGGGGATGAGCTCCACTTTCATAAATGCTTGGAAGGGACAACAAAAAACTGAAGAGGTGATACATGACTAAACTTTTGTTGAAAATCATGCCCCTTTTCATGAAATGTCATGTGCACATTAAACCTTATGAAAACAAGATCTAAAACTTTATTATGTATAGAGTTGGATGACACTTTTAACATTTTGTGAAACAAAGTCTAACCTTTAAGATTGACCTACATGGACGACCTCTGTAGATGCATTGATGGGTGAAATTGAATAGGATATTTAGCATAATGATGGTAGTATATACACCATATAAGACATATAATTTCTCCCAAATCAGAGGTGTCCAAATTCATTGTATCTCGATACTAGATTGAGATATGATTTTGATAACCAAAGCATGATATGGATCCATAGAAAGTTGTATAAAGTAGATCTTAGATATGATATGTAATATGGATCAGAGATCTAAGTTTAGAGATCCGAAGTGAAAACCTTGATATAAAGAAATACATATTATAGCTATGAAAGTTGACAACAAGATTTAGCTTCAGATGTGGAGATAGCGTCCCCTAGTGAGGCTATTCTAGGATAAGTTGGTTCAAACATAGTGACTTTAGTTCCTAGTGTTCCTAACCAGCTCAAGTTCTAGGTTCAATCTAGGCTCAACTAGATGCGGATTCCACTAGGCTTAGCTTAGATTGGCTCAAGCCATGTTCAACTCCAAGTTCAACCTAGATTTGGCTAAGCGTAGACCTACTTGGTTCAGTTCTAAGTTCTTAATAATGTAAGGTTTACACTATGGACAATTTTGCCCTTAAAACGAAAATTGGTTTTATGGCTTGTGTGGGTAATTTGACCTAGTGCTGTCATGAGCCACTCAAGTTCTAGGTTTATGCCAAGTTTTAGTTTAACTTTTCTTAATTCACCCTTTCAAAATCACATTTTTCTAAAATGACTACTGGGTAAATGGCTCATTCCATGAATAGCATAAAAGGCAATATGGAAAAGTAAGATTTAGGGCTAACTTTATATGAGCTCAAAACATGATGAAGTGTATCAAATCCTAGATCAATTGAGAAATTATAGCATTCACATCAGACTTTGACTTTATCTAAAAAATTGAGTCATGCACTAAGTGTGATGTTTGGAATGTGATAACTGTTAGTGAATTTGTAGAATTGCTAGGTTTGTGCCGGGTTTTTCTTAAATCACTGGTAGGTAAATGGATCATTGCATGAATAACATGAAGATTAATATGGAAGAGCAAGATTTAGGACATGCCAACTCAATGTGAGCTAAAAAATACTTTGGTGAAGTGTATCAAAATCATATATCAATCAAGAAATTATAGCATTCACCTCGTATTTTGAATAGAATTTATCTTAAAAAGTGAGTTATGCACTAAGTGTGATGTATGGAATGCAATAACTATTAGTGAATTTGTTGAATTGCAATTGAGTTCAGTCTAGGAAGAATGAACTCAAACTACGCTAAAATTGTTTAGATTCAGTAGTGAAGAACATGATCCCAGTTTAGTTCCAACAAATTAGTTTTAATTAAACTTCAACTAAGCTCTTACCAACTAGGTGAGAGAGGGACATAGTATATTCAGACATCTCATTCAAGATCTAAAATCTATATCATGTAACTTAGGCTTAAATTAGGTTGTGCTGATGATTCTAACTTCAGGTCGGTTAGGTCTGAGGATATCTTGATACTATATAAATGGCAAGTAATCTCAATGAGTTGTCTTGAGTTAGAATGACCTAGTTTGGTCTAAAAACTGGTAGACTAACTCTAACGGCTGCAGGTGACCTGCAAATGTGAGATTTAACCTAATTGAGCTGGGTATATGCAATTCTTAGAGTTCCTTAGGTTTTCAAAATTTTAAGAGCAAGCATGTCACTTAATGGGGTGGGGCAACCTAGTTGGTTATAGATTTTGTAGGCTATAGGTGTTCAACCTAGCCTAGTTTGGGTTTAAAGGCCTTCATGTTCAAAATGCCTTTGAACATCAATTCAAAAATGACATAGCAGGGGTAAAATGGTAATTTGGTCAAGGTAAAAATTTAGGTATTCACAGATACCCCTTTGTGCAACTAAGCTATTAAAGACCAAGCTTAGTGGTAAAGAAAAACACACCAAATTATCAAAAATAAAATATACCCAATTGTAAAGGAAAGCTCCTGGTTTTTGAAAATGAGTTGCAAGGCATGAGGACAAGGCCTTTGGTGCTAATTGAAATAAAAATATGCCCAAGTTTGGAAACTAGTTTGTCATTGTAAGAGTTTTCTTTTTGCAAAGTGTTATTAAAACTCTTCAAAAAAAGAATGCCCTAGTTGGGAAATCTTCCTTGATAAGTTCATCATGTGATGCCAAAGCTCTACACACTTCAAAGTATCCCCATAAATGTGTCTTTGCTATTCAACATTCTTTAAGAGTTAAAATTTTTTCCTAATCAATGTTATCAAACTCCCTAGGGAAATTTCTCTTCATTTTGGTAACATGAGTGTAGAGGAATTTCCCACAATTTTGTGGGGAGTCTTGTGGAGGAGCAGTCATTAACTTGATGCCTCACAATTCCTAGAGACCTAGTAGTCCATGTAGGGGACCTTTGATTTCAATGGTCTTTGATCCAATCAATAGTCATTAAGTTAGTTCTTTTGATGCACAAAGTTACCAATTTGACCATAATGCAATTTTGCAACTATCATATTGCAACTTTTTTGCTGTAGTTGTAGTCACGTTTAAGCATCGATTTTAGACCTTATTTATAGAATCATTACTTCTATCTGTTAGTTAGGCATGTCTAGACATTGTCTAAGTGATTTTATGATCAACCAAGTTGATTAAAGCATCTCTCATGTCTTAAAGTCGTCTCATTTTTTTACATTATTATAATTTGTTTTTTTTTTTAATGAATCCAAAAGTTAAGTATTTTTGCCATCATGTCTCACTTTTCTGTACATATTTTTCAATTCTAACACTTTGGTGTGCTTCTGCCATGTCTGCAAGCTTTAGTCCACATCTCATGCTATTTGGAGTCCATTAGTTAGTTGTCTACATCCAAACATTGAATATGTTTTCTGCAATTTGAAGCCACTTTTGTAAACGACTTGATTTTTGTCAACCTCGTGACATTATAACTCAGGGTGCACACCTTACTTTTCTGAACCACCACTTCAAGAAGTTTTTTTAAGGCAGCTGAAATACGTTGTCTAAGCTTTGCGTTGATCTGGTATAGTAGCCCATCCATTTAGTTCTGGCAAGTTAGGCCATTTTCTGCTCTTCTCTCACTTTTCTTTTAGGCGTTGCATATGCTAGCTAGAAATGCATGGCACATATTGCATCAGATTCAGCTCGATTTGTGTACATTTTTTACATCTAGGGATGTTTTTAGTTTCAGGGCTGTCTCATTTATTTTGGCTTTCTGAAAGAAGGGAACTCGTCAAGGTCTTACGGAATCAAGATTTGACAGATTTCAAAATCATTTTAATGGAACCTTTATTTTTCTTGCTCTAGTTCAAGAGTGCATCACATATAATCTATTTTCCTTGAATATCTACATTGATGGTTTGTCTTCCATTGCACAAACTATTTTGTTTCAATTTCTCATGTCTTTTGTTTATCATGAAAGCATACATCTGCCCCATCCTCATAGGAACCAAGTAGGTTTGACACAATTCATTAGTACTCTACGATTGTTGTATGAATAAAGTCAAATGCCATTTTTTCATGACATCTTTTGGGATAGACATCCAAATCTGCATCGTGTTTTTAATTATTTTTCCAAAACCAATTTCAAATGTATTTTGGATCTTATTTTCCAAATTGTTTTAGAAAACTATGTTGTGTGCACCATGTAATGGTTCATTTGCATGAACCCTATGATGACAATCACATTTAGCTTATTTCTAACACCTTGAGGGTTCCTTTGCTTTTTAAGAATCAATTTCTTTTCAAAAGTTGGGAGCATATGGATGTTGCTTTTCGTGTTAGGATTAAAGAATGGTACTTAGTTATTTAGGTAGTAGATGATATAGTTTGGTCGTTGTTTGGTTATTGCTATTAAGGCACCAAGATCAATTGAACCTCATATTGACAAAGATGTGTCCTATCTCTATTTTTCATGGAATGGAGGCAAATTTATTCTTTCTCACAATTGTGTGTGAGATCTCAAAAGTTTGCATATAAACACCTAATTTGAGCTCAGTTGCTGCACACAACCTATTTTGTATTTATGAAACCCTCGATCATATCTTTCCACGATATCCATATCTATAGCTTATTTCCATATTGTATCAAGATCGACAATTTAATTCTCTATAAACTGGATTTCTAATCCAAATTTCTATCATTATCCAAGATCTGCCTTCTAGAACTTTCTCTGGATTCATATCAAGCTCTAAACCAAGTTCATTATCCATGTCCATGATTGTAATTCATTAGATGGCACCACCTATGCCTAATTTCACCAGCTTGTACCACCTCAATAGAGGTTTTCTCTTGAAAATCTAGTCCTAGACCAGTTTTTAAAGAGACCCTCCCCACCCTCTCACAAAACCAAAAAGCACTAATTTCAATACCACATTTTTTTGGGGGCGGGAACACACTGTTAGAGGTAAAGTCTAAGTGCTTCTGCTAGGAAACAAGTGGATTGCATCCCCTGTTACCGATGCTTTTCATCTAAACTGTCTACAAAAGGCCTCCTTGGCCAATATTTTGGGTTCTAGGTCTATCTTAGGTAGGTTCTGTGAATCTATGACAGCTTTTTGACTCAAATTGCGCAAGGAACAAGCCATATTTCCTTAACTTAGGGCTTTTGAGTTCAAGTCACTAAGTTAGGCAATAAGAGCTGCATGGCAGGTATTCTTCTTGTCTTTCTTCTTTCTTTTTAATTTCAATATTGTCTTTTCTTCTTAGTTTTAGAATTAGTTACACATACTAAGGGTCATGTAGGCTTTCTTTTCTGCTTAATTTATTTCTTTGTTAATTCGTTATTTTGCTTAGGCTCTATTTATGTTGTTTCTTTAGCATATTAGGATTTGCTTAGTTTGTTTCTTGCTTTATATCTTGTTCCGCTTATTTTATGTTAGTCTATTTCCTGTTTAAGGTCAGTTTATTTCTTGCATAATACTATACTTAGTTAAGTTATTTCTTTAATATTCTGTTTAGCCTATTTTTTTCTGCATGACATATAGTTCATTTTTAATTAATTTTCTTTAGTTCTTAGCCATGCATATGCACACATATTTCAGTCCTGGTGCTCATGGTTCACACAAATGCTAGCACAGACTACTATAAGGAAAATGTTTCTAGTAACATTACAAATTCCATCTAATATGGGTGTAGGAATGACCCACCTTTGCTTAATGTCTAATTGGATTCACTTTCAAGCAAGCATTCATATTTTCAAAACTCTAATTTTCAAACTATATTTTCCAACTTAATCACATTGGCTAAGCATCAACATGGTACTGATCTATGATGATATGGGGCATTCAATGAATAATATATTATTCAAAACCCCAGAAAACTGAAGTTCTCAAGGTGATCTTCTATTCTCACTAAGCAATTAGTTTCAAAGCTAGGAACACATTTGCTTTGTTTTTGAGTTGCACTTTAGTTTTATGATGACAGTTTAGACATATAACAATAGAAGAATATACTTTAGTCGTTGGTTTATTTATCCCTGTAAAAGGCACAAGGGACGGGCACACCTCTTAAGCACAAGTCAAGTCCCATCTACTTGGTTTTTCCGGTACTTTCAAAATGGAGGTGAGTCCATTTTCCTTTAAAATTTATATGTAAGATATAAAAAATTTACGTGTAAGCAACGCCAAACTAAAACTTTTGGAAATTTAACAAGGAAAATTTTGTCTTTCAAAATTTTGGTGGGACATGACCGCTGCTAGTCCCTAGCTCTTACCTTGCTTAAATACAAAAAGAACACAATCAATAAAAATTAAGCAAATACTACCTTCTTCAATTTGAAATTTGAATATAATAAATGCAAATGGCCTACGGGGTATTAGCAGCCGTTTCCAGCTGTTGTCCCCTTCCTCCTCTTATTTTTTATTCAACACCTTATAGTTTGTGGTGATATGTGTATGAAGTTTTATACCAAAACTCTAGCTATTGGTTCTGGTCACCATGCTAAAGAACAACTTGTTGCTGGTAGGACCACCTATCCATCAAAATATATGAAAGCATTGGTTTCATAGTACATCGGTGGACTATCAAAAGCAGCTAAAACTATATCCATTAATTAGAACCTAAAAGAAAAATAAAATATATATGCCCTATGCCCCATATGATGGCCATGCATTGGTGTAAATTTTGAAAGAATTTCATCTACTAATTAATTTCTAATTTTTCTAATGTTCAGGGCAGCACGATAGTGGCGTACTAGCATCTAAGTAGTGACTGACAAAAAGCTTGAATTAAAATAAACTTCTGTCATGTTCTTCAACTTTATGCATTAAAACTGTCATGTTACATGTTTTAACTTCTCAAATTAAGGTATATTTAAGTGTAAATTATAAGTAAAAAAATATCCTAGTTCTTGGTAATTGCCTACGACTCCACTGTGTCAAATGTTTGGGGGACACTTAATATTTTGATGTGTGGTTCCCCAAAGCTTATATTAAAAAGTGTAAAACAAAGTGCAAAAAAAAAAAACTTAACATTGTTTGCACAAGCTTACATCCATGATTTGAGGCTCTATTCTCTTTTCAACAACCAAAGAGAGAAAGAGAGAGGGTAGAAACTTTTTATTTATCATGGTGGCTTATACTGATTGAGAAGATACTTATATTTTAGGATCTGATTTACATTTCATGGTCATCGAATCTAGTGGGTCCTTATTTTTAACAACAGGACGTGCTTCATATTAGCCCGATGTGCCTTATCTTGAGTAATGGTTTCCTTATTAACATGCCCCTTCAAGCTATTCTTTAGGTCCATGAGTTTAAGCTTGCTGTTGAGTTGATGACACTGTGGGCTGGGAACAGCCTTGGTGAAGATTTCAATAAGTTGATCCTCTAATTTGGTAAATTGAACCTTTATTCTTTTGTCGTGACCCATTCTTGAACAAAATGATCGTCAATGTCAATGTGCTCACTACGAACATGTAAGACAGGACTAACGACTATGTTGCTTCCAAATTGCCATATTTTAGGACTGGTGGCCTCTTTTGAAGTATCTTTAGCTCTTTAACGAGGCATGTTAGCCATAAGAGCTCAGGTACTAATCCCATCATAGCTTTGTATTCGGCTTCTATGCTTGATCGAGCCACACTGTACTGTTTATTTGTTCGGCATTCATCACATTCTATTGTGTACTTTCTAAGTTATGTTGTTGATATTTTCAGGAGAAGTTGTTTCAATGGAAAAGTCTAATAATTCATATCCAATTTCAGCAAGGAATTTTCTACCAAAGACTTGGGAGACCTTCATTTCTTCCTTGAAATCCTGCACTTTCTCTTGGATCATACTGTTCCAATGCAAATACATCCATGACATTCTCACTAGAGCCCATATGGAACATGCTAAACCAGTCATCATGCAGCGCACAATGTTTCTTGTCGAAACATGGAGGGAATTTGGATGCTTCTATATACAGGAGCTTGGTAGGGGCACTTCTGTATATCATGCTCACTAGACCTAACATTACATTTGAAGTTTAATAAAGGCTATGAGTTCACGCATGAGCCGATAGATATGCATTGGGGACATGTTCAGGAGATATTGCGATATCTTAAAAAGCATGATAAACTATAGTCTATCCTCACGGACACTAGAATGGAAAATGCATTCCATTGGATGACTGTAGCACATGACAAATTTGTGGAAGCAACTGGCTGAGAAGAGAAAGATCCATTGGTGAACATGATGACGACAGGCTAGAAAACTCAAGAGAACAAAGAAAAACAGACTTGTGGCTCTGATACCATGTAAAACAAAGTGCAAAAGAAGTAAGCAGAAGACAAAAAAAACTTGCATGGATTGGCGAACAGACCTATGTCGACGATGCCATGCTCTCTTTCTCTCTTACAAAATGAACGAGAGAGAGTAGATACCTTTTATTTATCGTGGTGGCTACCAACGATTAGTAGATCCTTATTTTTAGGATCCCATTTACATTTCATGGCAACCAAAACTAGCTGGTCCTTGTATTTTTTTTAGCAAATGATCACCTTTGCTTCATTTTAGCCGGATATGCTTGGTCTTGAGGAACGGCTTCCCCATCAACAAAAATTAACTTCTAAAATTCTCCATCAATGCCGTCGCCTGTCAGACTTGAGAAAGATGGAACACATCAACCCACTAATAAAAGATTTTTGGTTTAGAAACTGGGTGCGTTGAGAGGGAGGGTGGACTGTCGACGATTTTTGGTACGTCGCTAAGACTCAGTATCTCGGCCGCCGAAGTCAGGCTTAGACCCGGTCCCATCGCTGACACGCGACCTTTCGACACGTGTCATTCAGAGACCAAGCGATAATAAGTGATTAGGCTGAGGTGGCAATCCCTCGTCTCCGGTCGATCCTTCTGCTAAGAACCCCAGCCTTCTGCTATCCGACCAAGATTTCTTTGAGAAAAAGAAAGGAAGAGGAAGAGCAAGGGGAAGAAAGACAATGCAATCCATGAGTCTCCATCAGGCTCTCTTCTGCCCCTCCTCTTCTCCTCTCCTCACCAACCACCACTACCGCCGCGACCCTCTGTCTCTTTTTCTTTCTCTTCCCCGCAGTGGGCTTCTTCCTTCTAATCCCTCCGCTTCTTCTATCCCGTGTCAGCTTCACTTGGGGACCAAGAAGAGAGGGAGAAGTTCCACACCAACCATACGTTTCGCTGTCGGAGACGTTCCGCCCTCTTCAGTCGCAACAGGAGATAGATGGCTTCTCGAGCCAGTGGGTATGCCATCTCTCTCTGTCTCTCTGGGAATGTCATGGAGCTGTTTCATTCCTCTAGTCTACCTATCAATTTCTTCTTTTCAAGATATTAGAACCATCCGTTAATAAACTGAGTGCAGAGGGAACCTGTTGGATAGGCTTTATTTTTGTTTTTGTTTTTTGCTTGGCCTAATGTTACGAAAGTGAATTTAGTCAGCTGTTGAGTAGCTCACACTTAACATTGCTCGTAAATACTTTCATTTTGAGAAATGAGATGATTTATTACTCTTACGTCAACTGATCTTTGAAAGGGATTGCCTATAAGGCGTCCGTAGGTGTGGTGGATTCGGTTCAGATGTCTTTATCTCATTCCTGTGAAGGCATTTGCAAGTGCAAAATATCAACTGCATGCTTATGGTAATTTGATGAAGGACGTTAGCTTCTGGTTTTCACTGTTATGGCAATGTTAAATTTTTAATATAAATAGTGAACCAAAGAAACCGTTCCCGAAATTTCCTGTACTGCCTTTCAGAGAGTGAAGCTTTCTTCTATTTGTGGAAGCTCATTCCACTCCGTGCACATTGGCATCATTCGTATGGAAATAAATGGAGAGAAGTGATCCTATATACAACTGAGAGATAATATTTTATAAATGACAGATAATATTTTGGGCTGTAAATAAGCTTCTCTTCAATTTTCTTTTCTCCAGAATGACATTTTAGGGAAAACGATTAGATTCTAATTCTAGTGTAGCTCCAGAAATCCCTTTGGCTTTGGCTGCTATCCAGTTTATAATTAACTGTTAATGTTAAAATGTTGTCCTAAAATAGTATTGAATAGGTTAATGTCATATTTTATATTCCTGTACTATTAATTTGGATTCTCAAGATAAGCCAATTGGCAATCATGGGCAAATTAGTTTCTAATCCTTAATTGGTTTTAGTATTTTCTTCTGTGCTTGTTAGGTGATGGAGATACAAGGCATCTAGGTTATCGAGTTCCACTACCCAGCGCATTTGAATTGGCTTCTGTAAGTGACCTTATGTGGCATGTTGTATTAAAAAAATCCTAAGGATTTACTTAATTATGGAAGTAAATTTCTTGTGGAAAATCTCCAGGGTGTTGTTACTGTAGGTCGTCTTCCTGACAAGGCAGACTTGGTGGTTCCCGTAGCTACAGGTACTTTGCTTCTTCCTTAGCTAAAGATGTTACTTAATGACCTCACTCTTTGTTAGAACATGAACAATTACATTTGCAGTGTTTATTGGTTACCATGAGCCTAACAAGTTTAGTCAGACAGGTAGTGACATTTGCCCTGTCAAACTTTAGTGGAGAGTTGTGTTCAGTAAGTTAATACAAGTTGTGAAAAGCCACTGATCTATCTTTGAGACCTCTGAGGTTTCCACCTTTACTTGAACTAAGCACCTCCATGTTCATCTTCCACTTCTTCTTCCTTATGCTCGAGAAAGTCATGCCCCACCTTAAAAAGAGTGAATCCCTGACACCCATCCCCTCTGGATTCTTCCGTTTCGTAGTCGTCCGTAGATCCCTGCCCGGAAAATGACCGAGCCAAGCCCTATTGATGAATGACAGGAAGGGGACCCCGGTTGACATAAACAAACTCCATATTAAGGTCTCTCTTTTAACGTGGGACTTAATTGGTGCACAAAGCAGGAACTAACAGGTTCTGCCATTAGGCTTTCTAACAAATGTATGTTTAGCATCCAAAGTCTTTTGGAATTCTTCTTTCTTACTTCATTGAAGCCTCTTAATCAACTTATAGATGCATAGTCTATCTATGGACATCATATTTATTTTGTTGTTATTGCTTAAAACAGTTTCTGGTTTGCATGCTCGGCTGGAGAAGAAAGAGGGAAACCTTCTTGTAACAGATTTAGACAGCACTAATGGGACGTACATTAATGATATGAGGCTCAAATCTGGTGCTTCTGCTATTTTGACACCTGGAAGTTGCATTACATTTGGTATTAGACTGAATCTTGAAATCACCTTCTTGTACCTTACTATTTGTCTGACCATTCATAAGAAATGAATATTGGTATGTTTTTTATTAGTCTGTATGGTTGGATGAGCAGTCCAAATTCCACAATTTCCAAAGCTTTCGCATGAATCTCTGTTACCTAAGAGTACCTAATGGTGCATGCCCTTAAAGTTGTTAGTGCCCTGTAAAAGTGCTTTAGTTAAACCTGTTTAGCGTATAGTTGAAACAAATGCTGTATGCATGAGGAAGAACAGTCTTATATTTCCATGTTAGGAAACCAGTAACTTTGTTATAGGGATTTGAACTGCTCATGCTGAAAAGGGTCTGTAACCTAAGTCAATGGATGTGGTTCAACTGCTCAAGAATTGGTCATTTGCACAAGAAATATATTGCATTCCTTGAATTACTATTGTATGTGAACAAACTGAGTGAGGGGACCTTTTTCCTGATTTCAGGTGATAAGCATTTAGCAATGTTTCGTGCTTCAAAGATTGAGAGTGTGGATGCAGCCAGTGAGTCTGTCAGTAGCCAAGTGATTGATGTTGCTCTTGAGTAAACCAGTGATGCAAATGCTTGAGGATAGGAGGTAGTCAAATCTCCAAGTATTTATTTGTGTTAGAAATTACTTGCTTCAAATCTTGTTAAAGTACATACCATATGATTCTAGTGAAGAAATATGTCTGTCTATCTCTCTCTTTCCCTCTTATATGCAAATATGTAGACACAAAAATGTACATGGACGCATGCATGTACGTATGTGTATCGTATTCAGAACAGTTTGAGATTGCAGTCTGGAGAAACTACAATGCTGCTTACTCATATGATATTAATATAGGAAAAAGAAATTAAGAAAACTATAGTCTTCATCAACTGAATTAAACAAACAATTGAAAAAAAACTAAAAAAAAGAATTTGGATAATCGAAACTAAACCCTTATCTAATGTAGAATGTAGGATATATAAGATTCAAATCCAAAATAAAATATTGAAAGCCAAATCTAGTTTAGACATAACAAATGGTCCAAAATAAAAAATTAGATCTAAAAGTTTATCATTCTCCTTGGGTTGGAGAAGATTCAACTACGACAGACTTGATGTCAAGGTCGTCAAGTGTTAGGGTCGACTTCTTCCTCATCATCACTTGTCAATCTGCTGGCCAAGGCGAAGAAGTTTTGCAGTGAACAAACATTGAGAAGCAACGTGGCCTATGTCTCAAACCTAACGCATCGAGCTTGTCCATTCAACTTTGCCTTGGTGTGTATTATATGTGGGCGGTTTTTATTGCTTCCCGAGTTGAAAAGGTGTCTACCTTTAAAGGATCGCATGCCTCTCCCAAATAATCTTGACTGGTTCTTGCATTTAGTTTACTTGTCAATGTTTAGCAGAAAGCGGTTGCTTAATCAACTTAAGCAATAGGAATGCTGCTCTGCTCATCATAAATGGAGGCCTGAAGTCCAGCCAAGTACCTCACTGGTACAAATATTGAAATCCTACGTACTCTGCTCAATCATGCTGTAATTGCAAGCATTAATGCGTATCTCTTGTGGGTGATTGAGAGACACTAACTTCTTTCACTTCATGTGCCACGATTCAAGCCATGTTTATAGAGGCGGTAAGGCCTATTTTTTGGGGTTTGTTCCAAGTATATCCACCAAGGGAGGAAACTCCACATAGATGCGTTGCAGCTAAATCCATGGTACGCTTGGTGGAATTCAAAGTGATGTTTCATTGTTTGCAACTACTCCAAAAACACCAGTATGAAGTTAACTTCTGAGCTTTAGGCGCTCTTACTTTGACCCAAAAACTCTTGTCCCACTCTGCCTCTTTCCATTGTTAAGTGCCCATTGCTTAATGATCCTTCGACCCAAAACCTTTATGCTCTCTACCCACTGGCTCTTACCTTTGGGCGCAGTGCAGTTTGCCTAAAAGGACTCGATTCGAATTCAATTTGGGTTTTGGTTATGCCGTTGGGAGGAAGGAAAATGGTGGATCTAGATTTCTGGAGGAAGCTGAATTGCAGAAGGTTGGATTTTTGCGAGAATGAGCATAAATTGGTTCAAGGAAAGGGTTTATCGATACGTATTAAGATACATGGATCTGGTTGTGATAGGTCTTTTCGTATCTATTGTGGTAAAAGGGCCACGGGGGGACGAACTTGGGTACTGCATGCTAGGAATATAGGGAAGAGGTTTGCATGGAGTCAGGTCTAGGTATGGGTCCATTCTTGCTTGGAACTTGGCCTCGTATTACGGCATGGGATTGACGAACAAGCATCTAGCAGACGACTATGCCATTTGGGCAAGTGGCTTGTGCCCTCCAGCTTACACAGTAGCCAGGGAGGCTTTTGACCTAAGCCACTTAGTTCTAGTTGACCATACACAGTCAACAAGGGGCCTCCACCTCTAGCTCTAGATGCCGCCAATGAATTGGCTTTGGCCTTGGCCCTTGAGTTTCTGCATCCCTTCTCTTTTGGCCAAGTTGCCGGGTTGTGGTTCTTTGATACCCTCTGGTCGTAGGAACAAGTACTCTTCAAACACATGTCCTTAGAATATGTGTTTCTAAGGATAAGGAGTTCTTGTCAACATGGACAAGTACTCTTTCTCAATCCATCTGCATCCCCGTCTTCTCTCCTTCTCCTCTGTCTCCGCTGGAGGGCGACCACCGCAGCATCGCTTGCTGCCCCTGCCCCTGCCTGCTGCCGACCGGTACTCCAGCCTTCTATTCATCTCCAACGTCTCGGTGACCATTTGCATTCGTCTATTCCCATATATATATCTCTCTCTCTCTCTATTGTTCGATTCTATCATCAATGGTATCAAAAGCCCCTTTTGGATTGTCTGATTTGGAGCTTTGTTGCAAATGGCAACGGTTAGGTTACTGGATTTAGGGCTTTTTCCTTTTTTGCGTCGATTGTTCGGGGATTAAGCTTTGCCTTGATTTCTTATCATTGTTCCTGGTACATCTGATGTTCATTTGTCTGCCATGAGATGTAGCTGATACGATGATGCGGCTGGCTAGGGATTTAGTTCCTACAGTCTGGAAAAGGGAACTATAATACTATTTAGTTCGCCCAGCTTTCTCACGTCCTGCAGCCACTTCTCCTTCGAAAATTTTTTCATCAGCAAACTAGGTTGTTCGTGTTTTTCAGATATGCGAGGGAGAGAGAGGATGGCTTCGTTCAGATGGCTTCTGCAACTCGACGTCGACTCGGATTCACCGTCAACGTATGCACACTCAGGTGGGCAGAACTCCAATCCGGCCCTCTGAATTTAGTGCTCATGCAATCAAGCAGGTCGCTCCTTTTACTTCTCCCACATTCTAGGTCATGTGTATTTTATGTTTCATTGTTAATTTGAGTTCCCTGTATTCAATCCCAAACTGTCTGATTTCATGCTAGGAAGAGGAGTAGGTGGTTAAAGAAGGAACGATGGGTATTTGAGATCTTTGTTTTCTTCTTTTGGAATATGATTTGGGCAAAAGATTCTTCGTTTTTCATGAAAAAATAGATGCATAATTGAACTAAGTTATTTTCTTTTTCTACGTGTCAAGGCAAATGCGCATCATTTGAACTCTTGGAGCCTCCAAAGAAACTCTTCAATCAATTCTTGTTATTACCATGGTCGTGTTAATGTTTTGTCAATCTTTTCTCCAATGTTGGTTTGATTAATTGATGGATGGTGCAGGTTGTTGCCGTGTGTTGCATTGATGGTCAATGCTTGGCTTGTATGAACCAGCATAGTGCGTTCAGGAGAGCAGTAACTTCAGAACAAAGAGAAAACTATCTTGGGAAATTCATGTTCTCAATTTGATCTCAAGCAATGAAATAAACGGAGCATGGGAGCTTTAGTCGATTGACTTCAGGTTATTTGCTTTGCAAACCTAATTCATAGAGCAGTCAGGTCATCCTCCAGAGCTACCTGGGATGTGGTGACGACTGACGACATGAGAGGTCTTTTGTCTTTTGAGTTCACATGTCGGATAGATAAACCGTAAACGTTCTCTTCTTCAGGTCTGTTGATACATGGGCTGACGTCTTCAATTTTTGGCCTGATGGTTGATGAAATACTTGGGGTGAGATCGTGAGCCTGAACTGTTAGACAAGGCCCGGCCGGTTTAACCTGGAAATCCCTCATCAGTGGAATAACATGGAATCGGCAGGCTTCCCCTTTTGCCTGAATTCAGTTGCTCTTTGTTTGTTGACGGATCGAAAATTCTTCTTGTGCCTTATATCAATGACAAATTACCAAAATTAATTATTGTCATTCCTCTCTCTCTCTCTCTCCACTTGTGTTTGCTTTCCCCTTACTTTATCTATATTTCACCTTCTAATATTAAATTGACATGCGAATGCTTAATTTTTATGGTTTGCAGGAAGCAAATACATGGCCCAAATCAAGATTACATGATGAATGGAAATGATGAGCAGACTCTTGATGGTGGTCATTGTACAATATTATTATAGAAAGAAAGAGTATAGAAATGGGGAGACCACTATTGAGAGTATAGGGAAATGGTTGGAAGGTTGTTTGTACTTATACATGTAATTATGAAGAGTTGATAATTCATGAACAATGTAATTGTTTTTATATAAATAGCAAAAAATATTCTTTTCATGAATTGATGATCTATTTGTCTCTATCTTCTCTCTCTCTCTCTCTCTCTCTCTCTCTCTTTCTGTCCTTCTATATATATATAAGAGAAAACTATTGTTTCATCTTCGCTATTCAAATACTTTCTTTGAGTATTCTTATAATGAAACAAGAGACTCTAATAAACAAACATTGGACAGGACGAACAAGACAGACAGTACAGATAGAGTTAAACAAACGCTGGACATAAGGAACATGATGTCTGTTCTTAAAACTGTCAAACGATGGACAAGGAACACCATTGATAGGATGAACAGAACAGCAATGTAATGGACAGGACGTCCTGTTCTGTTTTATAATACAGCCATCAAACGACCTCTAAAAGTATCATTCCTAAATACTTTTAGGAACGGAACTATTCCTATGAAGTAAACCTTGAAAAGTGTTTCTAAAAGATCAAATTTTATTTGCATTTAAACATACATATGGGAATAGTCACCTCAGCCATTCCTAATATCTTATGTACTCTCACTTTTAGGAGTGCTAACCCTGGCCATTCCTAATACCTTATTGTGAACACTCAAAGAAGATTTTCTAAGTCTAAATGATGATTTTACCCTTCACCATTTTGATTTTGAAAGATCAAGTTTCAATGAACAAAGGGGCCATTTCCGAGCCAAACGGGTACTTTTCACACCAGCATTGAACACCATAACCCAAATCATCTAGGTTGGCCAAGTTAGAACTTATCACTCTGCTCTTGCATCCTGACCTTTTATCTAGGAAGTAAGAGTTTTGCATCAAATTTCTAAAAATTACCTAAAATTTGAGCAATTAAGGTGTTTCACAATTCGCCATGTCCCAGAAGTCATCCAAATCAGCTCACCAAGGTTGTCATAGTCTAAAGTTAAGAGTCGTCAAAGTCAGCTCACTAGGGTTATCATAGTTTGAAGCTAGCTCTCCTATAGCTCAAATCAGTTCCTGAAACTTAAAATTGTGATTTTTAGTTCAACCAAATCAATACAAGTTCACCTTAATGGAGAGAAAATTTTATTTCATATTTTTGAGTCACCCACCCCAAGTTTCAGTCATATACTAACTTATAGATTTCTATTGAGTCTTTCTCTCTCCTATTTACAGGGGTTTGAGCTGAATTTAAGCTCAACCTGATAGATTGAGCTGAAATAAAGTTGGTATTATGTTTATCATGAGTAAATCAATACTCCCTTAGTTCAGTTTGAGTTCAATTGAGTTCCAAGTGCTTTCTCTTTCAACGGGTACTTTCTCAATTCTCCTATTACTTGCTTCACTTTGTAAATTGTTGTCAATTTTATTTCATAAAATTAAGAGTGAATATCTCTGATCTTTCTACATATCCTTACAATAAGTAGTTTTCCCAAGTACCTTCAGCTATGAAAATTTCAATGAAGCTTTTTATTGTCTCTCTCGATTTGCCTTTACAAATGTGCCATATATAAGTTGGCAAAATTTGTTTTTGATTATTAGAGTAATCCATAAAGAATTTTCTAGCAAGACTTAATGTCTATTTAGGAAACTGGTCACAAGCTGGTTCAGTCAGATTAAGAAAATTTATTTGGAACTCTGAAAATACACACAGAGGCAAAACAGTCATTTTCTTTTGAGCTATATTCTTCTACATAAACATAAGGTATATGTTGGTTTATGATTTTCTTTGGTTATAGAACATTAGTTCAAGTCAATCACCTTATTTCAACCAATTTTAGCCCAAAATCACACATAAGGGTATTTTGGTATTTTTATAAAATCAAACTTAGGAGCCACATAAATCTAAGTTAACTTTTTATATTCATTTCATGGATCTAGCTACCCAAATCTCTCATTAAAACGTCACTTTCCAAATATAGCACCTAGGATGAGGTTGTGCCCAACCTATGTCTGAATCCAATTTTTCAAAACTGAACCTAACCCAGGTCCAGTCCATGTCATACAACTTGAATCCACCTAGCCCGGTTTAAGCCAGGTTCAGGTCCATGCTATTTTCAGATCCAAATCATATATCCAAGTCTTATTTCCATGTTTGGATCTCATATCCAAGTCTCAGATCTAATCCATTTATATAGATCGTGATCCATTATTCACATTTTAGATCATGGATATCAAAACATAATTTCAATACCATATCTAGATCCATCTTCTAGAATTTTTCTTGGATCTAGACCTAGATTTGGGTCTCAGCATCAAACCCATATTTAAGATCTACATGCGAACTTCATGCACATTATATCTCAAAAATGTATCATGATTTTCTTTCTTCGCACTTAGTGTCAATTTGCACTTAAAACATGTGGAATTCTTTGTTGAGCACTCTGGCATAGACGTAATAAATGTGGCCGGAATGAATATTTTTCTGATTTATATTAAATTTAGAATAAAGTTTAAAAGTGTGTTTTCTCTTCTTCATATGCTCGCATCGTTAGTCCTCCACTCTTAATGTCAATTTGAATACTTTATCAAAAATCTATCAGTACTTCTCCATGTATTAAAGAAATGGTATAGCTCAAAACAAGTTAAATATATAAGAGTCCAGTTTAAGTCTTGGTTCGAGCTGCATTAACACTCAACCTAAACCCAACTAGACTCGGTGTGGGGGTCGTGTGAGTGGGCTCAAATATGGTGCGAGCTTCAAGTAATTTTGTTTTCCCTCTTTTTTCTTTTATTATTTGCAACTTAGTTGTTTCTTTTATGCATATTTAGTTTAGTTTTTACTTTTAGCATGTTTAGTTTGAGTTTAGTTTTTTTTTTTTTTGGCTTTTGGCAGGTTTAGTTTTCTTTTGTTTCTGGCATGTTTACTTTAGCTTATTTCTTGCTTAGTTTAGCATGTTTATTTTCTAGATTAGATTTTTTGTAATGCCTTTATGATAGACGTAGGAGTCAAGTATGTCCCTCTCTTGTCGTTTTTTTTTTTTATAATTTCATGTTTTTGTTTATGTAGTTTTACTTAAACCATGCATGTAAAATATAGTTCTTGTTCATGTTTTCTTTCATCATGCATTGCACCTCTATTTTGACATGCACTAAACTACCTTTGCACCCACATGCACCCCTTGTCTAACTAGACTGAGTCAACAATCATACCGTCTGTGCATCAGCTCAGGTATATAAAAACATGAATCTAGCTTAGTCCTTATACAAGAACCATTTCAAACTCATAGTTTTCTAAAATATTTTTAGAAATCAATTTCTTTAGATGTTTTTAAAAACCTTAGGCCATATAGGCATGAAGTCTAATGCCTAGCACAGTTCTCTAAGACTTAGCTGAGACCGATCTTAGAACCTACTATTTATAAACTTAGTCCCACAGCCTAGGTCTAGTCAAACTTCTTTAAACACTCATTCATATAAAATAAATGAATTGTATAAAAAAACATCAGATGGTTTGACTAAGACCAACCACACATGCTATATATAGTCAAACCCAAGTAGATTCAAACCCAATTTAGGAAAAATTGAACTCAGCAACTTTGACCAACTTACCCTTAGCTCATTTGGATATTGGATCTCAATTCAAAATATTGAATCCAAATCATAAACTTCATTCTGATCTAAACCTGGATCTGGATCTGAAGCTCAATTTTAGCATACTTAGATTTTGATTCCAAATGTTGAATTATGAATTTTGGATTATGAATCTTGGATCTCAAATTTTGGAACTTAAATATTAGATTTTGGATCTTTTACTTCGAAGCTTGGATTTTGGATCTGATTCCGCATAATGGGTTTGGACCCTATATCTTAGATTATGGGTATCAGATTATGGTTTTTGGATATCAAATTTTAGATTTCAAACCATATATCTTGGATTTCAGATTTTGGGTTTTAGATCTCAGGTTTTAGATTTTAGATCAGATTTACCATGAATTTTGGATTATAAATCTTATATCAATATTTACATTATCAAACCCAAATACAAGACTTTAAACATCGTAATCATCAAACTTTATCCTTTCAGTTTGGATATTAAACGATCCAATCATGAATACAAGATCAAATTTATTGGATCTTTGACCTTGAATTTTGGATGATCAGTCTCAATTACATGAAATGATATTTTGACTTCTACAACGTCTCCTATTTCAAGTTTAGGACAATAAAATTTCTTAGATCATGATTACAAGTCTTGGATTCAACGTCCTACATCCTACTCCTAGTAGAGACCAGACTCCAAGTCTGTATGACTTAGTTGCATGCATCATATTAGATTAATGACATTGATTTGCATTGCGTTATGATGATCCATACATGAACAAACTTCATATTAATTTCCTTTTGTTTATTAGTCTATTTCTGAGATCTATTTAGATTTGAAAACATGCATGATTTCAAAATTAGGGTGCATTTGCTTTTCATAGGTTTTGGATGATATTTAGACTTAGTTATTGAAACATTGAGCCTGGTCATTGGTCTGATTATATTTAATAAAGGCGCTAGGAACGATCAGACCTTGTACTGACAGGTTGGGTCCCATATCTCAGAATCCTGCACAAGGAACGAAGGTGAGTACAGGTAAACAAGTATAATTTTATTATGGCATGTGTGTAAGATTGGCAAGATTTACAAGCATATATATATATATATATATATATATATATATATATATTATTACAAACAAATACAAACAATTTATAAAAATTGTACATATTGAAAAATTTATTATTTAAAAATTAGCAATAAACAAGTGCAGCTTTTATGGGTCAAACAGTTTCCTCATTATTTGCAGCAAAAACTCAGACCCATCCAAGAGCTCCTTGCTAGTGTTATCCTTGTAAGGCTATCACATTGAAGAAATACAAGCAATCTTTCTTCTATTGGCTATTGGCGCCATCTGTTGCTCTGCAAACTGGACCTCAAGATGCCATGAAAACCATGACTCCACACATTAGCTTCTTTTGTGTCTCTTAAGTTTTTTTTGTAGTTATTGTGCATATTAGCTCATTGAATTCTTTTGTATCTTTTAAACTTTGAACATTTGTATTTGAGCTACAAAAGCACATACTTTAGGTAGCTTCTGTTAGAATAGTAAGCACAAGTGGCTGCAAATTTCGAGCTCCAGAATAAAGACATGTAAGTGCTAATTACAAAACCATATACATATCATATTTAAGACGTTACCATAAACATAGAACCACTTCTTAGCTAAAACTATTTGATTACCATAACAAATATACTAGTGCTTGAGTTTGCGACAACTTATACAACTGCTTTTGTGTTAAATATATCTGACTTGTTACATCAACAGAACGAAGTGAAAACTAGTTAGGACCCATTTCAGCACAAGGTAACAAAAAAAAACTTTTCTTGATTAGCACAAAATTGAAATAGAAAATAAATGATAAAAGCATGTTTATGGAAAGATTAAAAGATTCTAGATAGCAATAAGTTTTGCAAGAAAACTAGCTACAATATGAGTAAAGTGTAGTATCCATGAACCCTAAAAAGACCCAAATCTAAAGAATTTTCCTGCATTCATGATGGAGAAGCTCAGCACCAAAAGAATGAATTCCATACAAAGAAAAATGTGACCTCGCATTTTGCTAAGAAAGATGTATGTGCTTCTTTAGTAAATTTTCTATGCTTCTGACATTTCAGTTTTTAGTTATGATGCCAAATAATTCAAAGTCCATGTCCTCGTGGTTCGATGCCTCATGGGATTCTTGGAGTTGCACTTCATAGTGGGCTGGATTCTTGGAGTTGCACTTCATAGTTGGCCGGACTTTGAGTTGCACCTTATAGTTGTACCTACTCAAACCCATGTTCAAAAGATACAAACCCAAACCCACAATCGATTTTATTTTCTTTTCATATTTAAATATTCATTTCACTAGTGTGACTGGCCGCAACGGCTACCTAAGGGCGGTGACCACAGTGACAGCCAACCAAGGGGCGCAGCTTGTGATGGGTGAGGAATGAGTCCTATTAATACTCTTGCATATGTTAAGGGGAATTTGATTGAATATGAAATGGTCACTAGTCGCATGATTCCGTGAAAGAGTGAGGGGGAACCTCAAGTGGATAGTGAGTCTCCATTGAAGTAATAGAACAAACTTAAAAAGACTGGTACAAGAAAGCTAACAGCTCAATAACACATGATTTAAAAATTAAGTTTAGAACTAGTTTAGTAGAATCAAGTTGATTGCATGTTAACATAACATTATCTACTATTTTTTGTTCTTATGTATTGATATTCTGAATGGTGTGATCATTATTATAAATATGCTCACTGAGTCATTAAGATTCTTTATAGGTATTTTATTTTCAGTTGATATTATAAATATGCTCACTGAGTCATTAAGATTCTTTATAAGTATTTTATTTTCAGTTGAGTGTAATAGAGCTCCCAGGGAAGCAGCTAAGCATGAGCCTATATCATGCCATGAGTTCCCAATGTAATTAGGAAGATGTAGTCTTTGTTTGATTATGTATTTGCATGGCATGTTGAAAGTGGATGGTTGTCTTCATGTGAAGAAAGCAAAATCCATGTACTTTTGGTATGAGAATGACAAAGTAATGATTACATCTTTAACTTTTGGCCCGTATTACAATTTCAAGTTGAAATTTTATCTTAGTAACTATTGAATTTTGAATTCTACTAGGTAATTACAATTTTCTCCTCACTCCCTATACCATATATATATATATATATATATATATATATATATATATATATATATATATATATATATATATATATATATATATATATATATATATATATATATATATAAAAGTCACAAGGTTGCACCATTTTTGGACCTGCACCCGCATCCAGATTCTCACCCAGCCAAGTTTAAAGTGAATTGGGTGTGACTGACCGCACCTGACTAAAATCATCATTTTTAGACGCACACCCGACTCGCGTCAAATGCGAGTCAGGTGCAGTCAAACTGCACCATGGATATTTCAGTCCATTTTTTTAGGTTTTTTTATTTTAATTTTTAACGAAAATCGATTTAGGGCAATCGTGCCCTTTGGCTTTGCCCCTTCCCGCTTCCTCTCTCTCCATCCGCTACAATCATGTCTTCCACCAGTGATAGCCTCTCCGTCCGGCGATTGGCGGTCACTGCTCCTCCGGTTTCTACCTCCACCTGCGGCATCATCTCCATCTGGCATCTCTATTGTCTCTCCGATT
This sequence comes from Nymphaea thermarum, assembly GCA_011799765.1. Lineage (NCBI taxonomy): Eukaryota > Viridiplantae > Streptophyta > Magnoliopsida > Nymphaeales > Nymphaeaceae > Nymphaea > Nymphaea thermarum. The sequence continues at coordinate 32,608 of JAANDH010001412.1, forward strand.
TAGACAAACACATACCTCTCTCTTCGTATGCTGCTCTCTCTCCATCGGTAGAATCGTGTCCTCCACCAGCGGCATCCTCTCCGTCTAACGGCATCATCTCCACCGGACTACTAACTGCTCCCCTGCGCTATTCTTCTTTCACATCTTTCCGCTTCTTCTTGTGTTCTTCACTCATAAACAAAGCTGCATTTTAGGAAGGTAAACTCTCTCTCTCACTCTTTGAAGCAGCGTGATTTTTTATTGTTTGATTCTGATATCGCACTTTGATTTTGATTTCTCTCTGTTTTGTCTTGCCTCTCTTGACCACAAGGAGCATAGCCTTTAATCTTTGATATCATGTGAAACGGCGAAAGCCTTTAATCTTTTATATAAGTTTTCCTCTTCATTTTTTCTATTTGTCGGTTCCCATGTTATCTGTATTTTGTTCTCCATGTGAATTTTGGGATTTTGTTTTGTCAGCTATTGCTTATGTAGGCCCATTGCTTGTTGCTTTCTGCTAGATCCCCCAATGTGAATGGTTCTATGCAGCTGGTAAATATCATTGGCATAGATTTATATCAGTTGACCAGACAAACCTAGTGCATAAACATGCATATTGTATAAAACAACATGCACAACATTGGTGTAACATGGTGCAGTTCATGGGGTAATACTAAATCAACAACTTGGAAATGGCTTCTAAACATTTGGCATGCTTTCTTCATACAAAAATGAAGGTGACCAGATGAAGAAGTTCAAGCATTATCCTTTGGACATCAAGTTGAAAGTTAAAGAGGCCATGGCAAAACTATAACATGTAAGACAACATGCTATGTTTTTAGTAGAAATGTTAAAAAACTTCAGCTCAAGAAAGGGTCTGAACACCTTGGAGTAAAAATTTAGTAAAGTATCTGGACATGTAAGAGAAACTAATGGGTTTTACAAATTTGAAAAACAATTATTGAATTCCCAAATTGGCCAAATTTCAAAACCAACTTTCTAAATCTGTAAATCACTGAAAACCAAATTCCAAAAATTGGCTGAATGGGGAACCAAAACAACTCCAAATTCTATGAACATTGGTTGGCAGAAACTAGATATGTAAACTAAACAATTCCTTTTTACAGTTTGCAAATATGATTTACAGATTGGGAGAAATATATTTTTAAATTTGAATGGGAATCAAAAAAATGCAGAATACAGTTTTTGGGTTGTACTGAAGAACCTAAGGTCCTAAAACGTGGCAACTTGATTCAAAATGACTTCTAATGCATGGTAAACATTGGACCTATATAATGAAATTAAGCTAAAATGCATTAAACAAGATGGATGCAAAGCATGAACACATGAAGTAACATGCACATAACAAGCATAACAAGTTCATAACAAACTTGACAAGCTCACTTGAGAACCAAGGCTCCTAAAACATGATCCCCACAAGCACAATAGCTTCTAATGTATGATAATCATTTGTTCTAACTATTAAAACATGTTCAAGCAAAAAAATAATAATATAACATAAGCACAAAACCAACGAAGAAAAAGTAACACACATGTAACAAATATAACATGCAAACATGAAAATAATGACTACACCAATGTGCGTACATGAATTTGACTTTTTAAAATGCTCTTCATTTTATATGGAAAGGCTAATCCTACATTGATCTTAGTCAGAAGCCCACAAAAACACTAAGCACACATGAAGACCTAAAGATAACACACATAACATAAATACTTTAAGAAAAACAGACCATAACAATGTATGATGGATGGTGGTTTCACATGGACAATGCCAATCATATACTAATCTGGCTTCGAGCTCATGTGAATCACTCACTAAGTATGACAACTGAGAAGCACCCAAGAAAAGTGCATTGGCCAAGAGAAAGCTTGTCATGAAGGCAGCCTCGACCTCTTTTAATGGCCTCAAATATGACAAGCATGAGACATTAGAAGGAAAAGAGCAAAAACAATCACTAATCCTAACATTCGACACGCCATCGAAGTAAAACCCCAATCATCAGATTCAAACATCATGCTAAACTCTCGATTAATTATATTGAGAGTGCATTTATCTCTTTCTCATCATTTGGTTTCATGTTAAAAGTTCATTACCCCCAATCGTCAGATTCAAACATCATGCCAAATTTTCTCGATTAATTATATTGAGTGTGCATATCTCTTTCTCATCATTTGGTTTCATGTTAAAAGTGCATTGCAAAAGCCTATTTCTGTAATTCAACTAATAGATAGGTCGATAACAACAAAAGTGCACAAAATACTGCTCATTGGAATCTACATCAAAGAACAAATTTACTTGTTATGGGATCGTGGTATTCTATCATATACATGAGCCATAAGGTTACAAACAAAGATCAGTCTGCTATCCAAAATTCCACATGCATGGATAGTTTCCTACATTTTGCATAGCAAAGAGAGTAGACAAAGTAAAAAACATGTAAAATTAGTTCCAAAAGAAACCTAACACCCTAACAATTCCAAGCCTGTCTAAAATTAAAAAAAAAAAAACTCCTACAGACATAATTATGACCCCCTACAACTACCTATGTACAACATAGAGCCTTCATTGTTCCAACATGGCGTATTCATGTTCTATGTGCGTAGGAGCGTTTGCACGTCCTAGATAATAATTAACATGTAATCATGTGTATGACAAAGCAAAAACACGATGAACCTACTCTATATGCATGCAACTATTGAGAAAGTAATGTGAGATGCATGAAAAAACAACATGCAAAGGGAAAATGTAACGAATTCATGTTGCAATGCATATATGGGTTTTGCACATGAATCAAGCAAAACACCATACAACGGCATGGAGTATGCATTATACGCCTAATACAAACGGTCCATACAATGTTTGAGAACCCACAAATTGCAAAGTATGAGGGACTTTAGCATGAACCATTCAGGAAATGTAATAAAAGTCCCACCGCTCTCTTTAGACAGTTGCTAGTGCCTGCACGGATTCATGGAGTCAAACCAGCTATTTGGAATACTGATTAAGGCCATGCTAATACACAAAAGGACGTAGACCATAGTGGAAGTAGAGTGCAATATGAGAGAGGGATAGAAGCCTACGTTGTTCTCATATTGAGAAAGAAGATCTCAAAGAGAATGCCAAAGTTTTCTCCTCTTTTTCTCTTTTCTTCTTATCTCTGTCTTTCTTCATTTCTTCTCTCCATAGATGGATGCAAGACTGGTAAATTCCTCCAAAGCTGTTGTGGACTCCAAAAGGGCCTCCCCTGACCTGCAAAATCACCTAAGCTGGGTATTCAATAAAGAATGCAGAAAGAAAAGAGGAGAGAAGACTTACCTACAAAATCACCTAAGTGAGAAGGTGATATGGATGTCCCCCACCTTGGCACTATTTATAATTGGTTGTGGTGGCATTTATATGATTTTCAGAAAGTCCTAATGGCTGTGAACTCCAAGTGGCCAAGGTTTTGGCTTGAAGAAAAGGAGAAGCAACTCTGGATTGGCTGGTCAAGATTGCTTGGAAAACAAATGTCAAGATTAGATGAATTCAGACTTCAAACGTAGATTTTAGAGCAGGATTTGGACTGAAATATGGATTTGAAAAAGGAATTTAATGGTTTTTAAATAGATTTAAATAGTGTTTGAAACTGCACTTTGAAGATCTCTTTTGATGTTGAGGTTAGATGTTCTGATACTGATGTCAGTCTATCCTCCACTTCATCTCTTTTCCTTGGTAGTTCCCCTTCTTGTTTCTCCTCTCACTTTTTCTCTGAAACATGATTGAAAATCTTTCACTTCCTCTCTTGTTTGAAATGGAGAAACAAGAAGTTCCCGAATTCAGTCAAACCATCATCAAATCAGCCAAGTATGTGACCAAACTGCCATATTAGTCCATGAATTCGTTAAAATTGCCCTGAATCAATCGGATTGACCTCGGACCAATTGAATTGGCCCACTTTGAAAAGGCTCATTTGGTCCATGTTGCAGGAGTTTGTATCTGAATCGGCTAAAAGTGCCCCAAATCAATTGAACCATCGTCAGATCAGCCAAATCAGTGACCAAACGGCCATATCGGTACCCAAATTGGTTAAAATGGTCCTGAATCAATCGGATTGACCTTGGATTGGTTCAATCAATGATCGAGTTGGCCGTGTCGACCACCATCTTAGAGTGTATCAGATTATATCTCTGATCCAAGGCTTACGGTCCAAATTCAACATCTTAGAGCAGATCATATCAGACCTTTGATCTAGATCCTAATAGCTTAGAGTGGATCAAAGCAGACCTCTGATCCAAGTCTTGTGGTCCAAATTCAACATCTTAAAGCGGATCATATCAGACCTTTGATCTAGATCGTAATATCCAAATCTAATAGCTTAGAATGGTTCAAATCAGACCTCTGATTCAAAACAAACCCTGGATCCAAGTCCAACATCTTACACCAGATCAGATCAGCCCTTCCATCCAAACCTCAAGGTCTAAATCCACATTCGAAGCCAGATCAAATCATATTTCTGATCTAAATCCCAAGATTTAAAAATTAGACATCCCAAATCAGATCAAGTCGGATCTTCTTATCCAAATTGTAATGTTTAAACCCAAACCTAACTTCCAAATAGCTCTTACCATCATGGTCGTCCTTGCGATTGTCCCCAACACCAATTCGTCTTGAGTCCTTCTCAAATGAAGAAAGAAATTAGGTGGGTGGGGAGATAGGAATGCCACAACTGACCTACATCAAGACGAAGGTTGAAGGCTTCCTAGTGGCCGGATTTCATGACAAGTTAACCCATGGATTGGAAAAAAGGTCGAAGGCTTCCTAGTGGTCAAAATTCATGGCCTGTTAGCCGTGGATTCTAGGGGATCTATATTTGAGTAGGAGTTTAGTGATGATGTGCATGAGAAGTGTGATGCCACTTCCATGGAAGTATGAAACGTCTGCACCACTCCCCAACAAATGCTCCACTCTACTTTAATCACCATCATGAATGGCGGTCCTTGTTTTCTTACCTTCACCTTCCTCCTAATACTCACATTGCCAAGTAGCAAGTAGAAATTGCAATATTTTCCTCTCTAAAGATTTGTCTTTCCTCAAGCCTCACAACTACCCTCACTAGTTGGTATATGGCAAGGATTTTTATTTATTTTTTAATTTTCAAAAGTTAATTTTTCAAAGGAGGGTAATTTTGACTTTTGTTTATTATTTAAATATTTTTATTGGGAAGCAGCTGTTTGAGAGATATGCAAACGTTGAGGACTGATTTGTTGATATTCAATAGTTAAGGCGGTGATTCACTGAAGGCCTATTTTTTGGGCAGTATTTATTAATGTTTCTAGAAAATGAAACTTAAACTTATTCAATAGTCGGATGCGTCGTTTGCTTATTTTTAAGCAGTTTTTGGTGTCACGTATCGTGTACCTAACATACAACCTGCTTATTTTTAAGCAGCCTTTGTAATCTCTTTTTAATTTTAAAAAAGAAGACGGAAAATTTTCGTCTCCCCATATCTTTGCGTTTTATGGGGCGCACCGTAAGACTGATGATCGGTACGTTAAAAGCGCCGAATTTTGCCGCCGAGTAGCCCAGGGCAAAACGAAGTCCGAGTTGCCGCCACACCCCAACTCTAAACTTTCTCTCTCTCTGAGTTCGATAAGCAGTGCCAGCCTATCTGGTAAGACATCGATTCGAAAGAACTTTCGAATGCCCTCAGGTCCGCCATATCTTTTTGCCCCTACCCTTCTTGAATCAGTGTCTGGTTTGTCTAGCAACCCGTCTGACTTTGTAGATTCCATCATATAACCCACTGTTCTTTCCGTTCTTCGATCGATCTTCGAGCGCCTGGGTTTTAGCATCCATTTCGAAGTTCTTGACCCATCTCCATTTTTCTCCGTTCACTTGGTATAATTAGTTCATGCTGTGTAGATTAAACTTACAAAAGGCCAAGACATAGATAGTAACCATCGTTTTCTAGTCAAAGTAATGGAGATCGCCTAACATCCTCGTTATCTATAATTGAAGAGAAATTTGAGAGTTTACGGAGTTTCTGAGCTATTATTTAAATCTTGTAGCGACTAAATACATGTTTCCTTCATCTCCTTGTTACTCCTAATGGCAGGTTGTATTTCTCATTGCTCTTTCTTCCTAGAAGAATTCCTTTTGGCCTTCTTTGCTTCTAAATAGCTTCGACGCATAGCAGGAGGTCCCAAGGATGAGGGAGATTGTAACTATCCAAGTTGGTGGCTTCGCCAACTTCATTGGTTCCCATTTTTGGAACTTTCAGGTAGCTTTTATTTGCATCAGTATGTATCTCTGAAGAAGAGCTAAAACGTTCCAGCTAAATTGAAGTTTGAGACATTTTATCTTTCCTTAGTATTTCGTATGTCGTATTCTTGATTCTCATTCATTTGTTTTGCATGGTTTGAGCGGATTGTTAACTTCGATACTGCAAGCTCTTTTTCTGCATAATCTGCCGCATCATTTTACTCCTTGTATACGGTCTTTTCATTTAATTTGGTAAAATTTGTGCTCCAGATTGCTTATTAGTTATTCTTTGATGTGCTTAAAATTTTCTTGCAAGGATGAATTGATTGGCTTGGCTGATGAACTTCATGGAGATGCCATATTCAAAGATTCAGGTCTGGACATGGATGTCCTTTATCGTTCTGGTGAAACACAGCAGGTACCTTATCATCGTAGCAACTAGCACGTATTTCGGATGACTTTTCATACATTATTAGAATTATATCTGCAACTAGATATGATCAGACCGTGAGTGGAGAGTCTGATGATTAGCCGCCTTGGTGATCTTTGGGAAGTAAGCTTTTAGATCCTGATAAAGAATGGAACCTATTTAAATGCCCAGCCTCTAGATCACATGTCACCTTATGGTAAACAATGCAGGCTTAGTTTCATATGATTAGAACAACCATAATTAATCCTATGCCTTTCTACATTCTTAGTACAAAATTTTGGGAACATTAAATTTTTACTTTTCTAACTGGGAAGATTTCTATACCTTGTACTAGTAAAAGGATCTGAAATAGCAGGTGAACTCAGTTTTAACTTGTTGGCAAAGGGAAGAATATCATAACCAATATAATACACATGGACTTATTGAATTATTCCTCTGCTCATGCCATGAAACTTGAGTTACCCTGTTTTATTCTTGTTGAGTTGTCTGGCTGGAGCACGTTTAACAGCTTGTTATGTTGTGAATGAGGCCTGCAGCCAGGCATCCTAACCTAATCATTGTTCAGTTTAATAGATATAGTCTGACATGCTAAGGTCTTTCTCTTTTGGACTCCAGTTATCTGTTGCCTGCAAAAAAATAGTCCTATTAGCTATACTGGCTTTTCCATCATCTTTGTTATAAATGTTGCCTTAGATTTCAGTTGGGATGCACAGAATCCTGTTTGAGTCCAGGGATCTTTTCTGTTTCCTGTATGGTCATTTAGCCTTTTTCTCACAAATATTATTTTTCACAAGCACATGATCTCATCTGCAGGGTTTCCTCACATACACTCCTCGATTGTTATCTGTTGATTTACCAGGTAACATTAAGAGACTTTCTTATTAAATTGATGGCTAAAATTGTATTCTTTACAGAAAGTGCATAGACAATATTATCCAGTGCTAAGGTTAGTTACTTCTATGACATTGTGATTTTGGTGGGATATTGGTGTTCTCCATTTGCAGGGTCCCTAGGTTCCCTGCGGTCTTCTGGTTCGCTTTATGAAGGTCCTTCAGTTCACGATACCACTGAAATTGCCACTTGGTAAGGTATTTCCTTCTGCAAATACACGTGTTCGTGTTAGATATTATGAAGCCTAGTTTTGTTCTTTCCTTTGATCCATCTTGCTTCATTTTAGGCCTCTTGTTCCTTAGGATGCATGTTACAAAAGTTTGAAATGCTTTTCTTAAAGATCTTACATTTTGGTCCTCAATGTATCAAAAGATATCCTGCATCAGAATATGGTATATTTCTCTTCTGCAATAGCCTGACTGATTACTTGAAACAAGATTTTTTTTTTTTTTTGCCTACATATTATAGGATGTGCTCTTACTGTTGTTTTATCAAAACATCTTATTAGAGAGAAGAATATCTTGCTGTTTATTTGCCAGTTTTTATGACTCTGCCATTCTTAAGGATGCTTTGCAGGCCACTTTTTTTTTTCATTGTAGCTCATCTGTCATGGTAGATAAAATGTTTAGTATGAATTTCATTGCTTTTACCATTTAGTTGTATTATGTTAATGCAAACTGTTGCACGTGTAAGAGAGGGAGAGAGAGAGAGTGAGAGACGTGAAAGAGTTATTATCCTGCCCTAGTCTCTACTTAAAGAGAGATTAGGGTACGGCTGTGGCTGTCACATAAGTAAGACATAAAAAGTTGTAAAAGGACAAAAGGGAACTCTAACTTTTAAATAATCAAATAACTACCACACTTAAAAATAAACTTTCTTATTTCAACACTCCCCCTCAAGCTGGAGCATAGATATCAACCATGCTCAGCTTGTCGTAACATCTAGAGAAATCACCAATCGGAAGAGCCTTCGTAAACATATATGCCGCCTGATCTTCAGAAGCTACATGAACCGTAGACACCACACCTTCTTTTATAAGATCCCGAACATAATGACAATCCACCTCAATGTGCTTAGTTCTTTCATGAAATACTGGATTGTTTGCAATATAAGTGGCAGCCTTGTTATCACAATACATTTTCATAGGAAGAGGAACATGAATACCCATATTTGTTAGCATAGATTTAACTCATGTCATCTCAGTCACCGTTTGAGCCATTGCTCTATATTCAGACTCTGCACTTGATCTAGCGACTACATTTTGTTTCTTGCTTCTCCATGATATGAGATTACCCCCAACAAAGATACCGAAGCCAGTTGTGGATTTTCTATCATCAACAGACCCTGGATAGTCAGCATCACTGTAAGCAGCAACTTCTAGAGATTCACCTTTCTTAAAGAAGAGGCCTCTGCCTGGGGATGACTTTAGGTATTTCAACACCATCAACGCAGCATCCCAATGGACTTTTCTAGGCTTTGCCATGAACTGGCTTAATTTTCCAATAACAAAGCTAATGTCTGGTCTTGTTACAGTAACATAAAGCAGTTTTCCAATGAGAGACCTGTAAGATCAGGAATCTACTAGTTCTGATTGATCATCATGAAGATGAGTACGTGGATTCATAGGGAGATTAGCCGGCTTAGTCCCTAGCATCCCTGTATCCTGCAGTAGGTCAAGAACATACTTCCTTTGAGACAATACTACACCTTCTTTGTTCTGCATAACTTCAATCCCAAGAAAATATCTCAGGTGACCAAGATCCTTCGTGACAAACTGCTTTTGAAGGAAAGCCTTTGTAGCAGCGATTTCTTGATCACAATCACCTGTCAAGATAATGTCATCAACATATACTATCATGACAATTATACCTTTGGAGGTCTTCTTGATGAATAGAGAATGATCCAAAGGAGATCGTTCAAATCCACATTGTGAAACCACCTCGGATAATTTGTGGAACCATGCCCTGGGACTTTGTTTAAGTCCATAGATAGCCTTCTTCAGCCGACACACTTTACTACACTCCCCCTGTCGCTCGAACCCTGGGGGTTGCTGCATATATACAGTTTCCTCAAGATCACCATAAAGAAAGGCATTCTTCACATCAAGCTGATACATAGGCCAATCAGAGTGTACCGCAAAAAAAATAATGAGGCGAATAGTGCCCAACCTGGCCACAGGAGAGAACGTCTCAAAGAAGTCAACTCCGTATGTCTGAGTGTAACCTTTAGCCACTAAACGAGCTTTGTATCGCTCTAATGACTCATCTGAATGATATTTGACTGTAAATACCCATTTGGAGCCAACAATGTCATAATTTTCAGGTGGATCAACCAATTCCCAAGTACTACGCTGTATGAGAGCATCCATCTCGTCCTGCATAGCTTTCCGCCATTTACAGTCTAGTAAGGCATGTTGATGACAAGTTGGTACAGTATGAACTGACATAGCCTTAAGAAACTGTTGTAAGTTGTCATCAAGATGGTCAATGGAAACAAAGTGAGAGATAGGATGCATGGTACACTGCTTCTTGCCTTTGCGCAGGGCTATAGGCAAGTCATCTGAAGGAACAACATCAGGTATACTTACTTCAGTGGAGCTCACATCCTGAGAAGAGTTTGATGGTCGACCATGAGAAGGGTCCTGTCGCCGAGTGTAGACCAATGGAGGGTCCTGAAACCTATTCATAGTCAGAGTAGGAGAAGGAAAAGATTCCAACGGGACAAGAGGAATAGGTAGAGGGATAGGACATGGCATCTCAGATGACACAGAAGTAGGGTTAAAGTAGGGCTGAGACTCGAAGAAAGTGACATCTGCACTGATATACTCTTTGAGAGTTACTGAATCAAAGCACTTGTATCCTTTTTGGTTTCGAGGATAGCCAATGAACGCACACTTAATGGCTTGAGCAGCAAGTTTATCACGTTTAGGCCCAAGGATGTGAACAAAACAGGTACATCCAAATACTTTTGGTGCAACTGGAAATAAGCTTCGATTGGGATAAACAAGTTTACTCGGTACTTTGTTGTCAATGGAGGATGATGGCAAACGATTTGTTAGGTAACAGGCCATGAGTATGGCATCACCCAATAAGTATGCAGGTACATGATTATGAAGCATTAAGGTACGAGCAGCAGTTAGAAGTTGCCTATGTTTTCGTTTGGCAACTCCGTTCTGTTGTGAGGTATAAGGACATGTAAATTGGGGAGAGATACTATTTTCAGCATAAAAGGTCATTAAGACAGATGATTTGACCATTATCAGTGCGAATACACTTGACCAGAGAACCAAACTGAGTTTTTATTTCAATAATCAAGTTTTTGAGAATAGGTATTACCTCAGACCTTTCTTTCAAAAGAAATACCCAACTGACTCGAGAGTAATCATCAACAACAACCAGAAAATACCTAAACTTAGATCGGCTAGCAACCCTGCTAAGACCCCACACATCAACATGAAGAAGATCAAACAACCCTTGACTTGATGGACTAAGACTCGAAGGAAAACTACTACGAGTATGTTTGCCAAGTTGACAGGCCTCACACTGAAATGACTCTGGGACTGAAAGGTGAGGTAGAATGGAACGAAGCTTGGACCTTGAAGGATGACCTAGTCTGAGATGCCACTGAAATGGCGTAGAGTCTGATGTAGAAGAGGTAGCAGCAAGACCCATGGGAGCCGACAAGATGTAGACACCTTTTTCATAGCCACCACCAATAGTCTTCCCAGTTTGTAAGTCCTGAAATGAGCATGCACCAGGGTCAAAAATAATGCGACAGTGTAAATCAATAGTCAACTGTTTAACAAAGAGCAAATGAGATGGAAACTCAGGAGCGTATAGGACATGTGAAATGGTCATAGACTGAGAAAGTTTCACATCTCCATAACCCAATATAGGTGACATTCTACCGTCTGCAATTTTGACATGACGTGGCTGAGAGAATCTATGCAACGTAGTGAACAAACCAGGTCTACTGCAGAAATGTCTCGATGCTCTTGAGTCAATAATCCAAGAGATACTTGAATCAAGCGTGGATGTACTCGTAGAAAGAGCTTGATCAATCAACGCAGTGGAAGCTGAAGCCTGTGTCAAAAACTGTTCATACTCAGATCTGTCAGTGTTAACTGTGACTGTAGATCCAAAGCCGGAAGGATTCTCAGTTCCTTTATAATCATTGCCACCATCTGGTTTGCTAATCTTAGCCATAATTAATCCAAGAGATACTTGAATCAAGCGTGGGTGTACTCGTAGAAAGAGCTTGATCAATCAACGCAGTGGAAGCTGAAGCCTGTGTCAAAAACTGTTCATACTCAGATCTGTCAGTGTTAACTGTGACTGTAGATCCAAAGCAGAAAGGATTCTCAGTTCCTTTATAATCATTGCCACCATCTGGTTTGCTAATCTTAGCCATAATGAATACAGTAGGGGTACCAAACCAATTTTGAAGTAGTTTGAACAACACAAAAGAATGTCCAACTTATAATTAATCAGTCAAGCAAGGACTGATCAACAACACAAAACTCAACAATATCACTCGCAGTCGCAGCACTAGTAAATTCCAACACTGGTATATGCAGCAGGAAGAGAATATATTGAACGCAGATGATAAGGAGTTTTCTGTGATACAAAAAAAATACCCTTTATAACATCTAGGGCAGATCCACAGCTGACAGAAAAAAAAAAACTAGGGCAGATCCACGGCTGATAGGAAACTGGTCATTGCACATAATTTTCCATGCTCAGATTTCAACAAACAATGACCAGCGGCCACAAAGAAGACTTCTGCAACTTGAAGAACAAACCAGCAATAACCCAAAAAAAATAATCTTGCCCTTCTCCACGAAGGCTTCAACCACGACATGCCTTCAACTTCATAATTATATAAGAGAAATAACTAGAGGTAGAGAACATCAAACCCTAGTCTCCACAACGTAAACTTCTGAAGAATACAGATCAGTCATCAACGGCTGCCTATGACTGCAACCATCACCCACAACTTTGAAACATGTGTCTTCATATCTCCAACGATCTTCAGACCTTGCAACGACCAGATCTAGGGCATCTAATCACCACTTATCATGTCTTGGCAGTGATTAGATCCCTGATCTCCCATACGATACAGCCCCTTAGGGTGAACTGTTACCCACGGCAGATCTGGACAGAATACTAGAGATGAAGAGGAAGAAGAGAGAAGGAAGGCAGGAGAGGGGAAGACGACCAACAGCTGGAGTCAGACAGGTCCAGGGAGACGAGGCTCTGATACCATGTTGCACGTGGAAGAGAGAGAGAGAGAGAGAGAGAGAGAGAGAGAGACGTGAAAGAGTTATTCTTATTATCCTGCCCTAGTCTCTACTTAAAGAGAGATTAGGGTACGGCTGTGGCTGTCACATAAGTAAGACATAAAAAGTTGTAAAAGGACAAAAGGGAACTCTAACTTTTAAATAATCAAATAACTACCACACTTAAAAATAAACTTTCTTATTTCAACACAAACCATATTCATTTCTCGAATTTGCTGATATTTTTCAACCTCAATCTCTACTTATATTTTTGCAGGACCGGCAGTGTTACAAAAATAGTGTCAGAGCCTCACAAGAAAAATCTGTTTCTACAAAGCTTAGAGGAGGAAGAGAAAGATATATCCACCAATTCCGGAAGCAATTCAGTACCAAAGAATGGCAATGGAGACATACAACAAGAGAGAGATAAAGATCGTGTTGAGTGTCTGCAGAAATGTGTTCAGTTCTGGACAGATTTTGCTAAAGTACATTATCATCCTCGAAGTCTATATGAACTTACTGGCTTATGGAGTGACAAACAAGAATTCAATAACTTTGGAAGTGGAAGGGATGTTTTCTCAAGAAGCCTACATGGTGAAGAGATGAGCGAAAGGCTTCGTTTTTTTGTTGAAGAATGTGACCATATACAGGTTTAACTTTTTGCGCTGGTCAGTTCTTGAATTTAAAAAATTTTGACATTTATAGTTGCTAAGTGTTAACATCCTGAAGCAATATCGTCTTGCTTTTCATGGATATGAAAGAATTATATTAAATGTTCTACCTTGTTATTTATTGAAGTTACATAAACATTTTTGGATTTCCTCATGATTGGCACTATTACTATAAAGTATTTTTGTGATTTCCAGGCCCTAGGAGAGTCTAGTGTTTTACAACGTAAACAAGCCATTAAATATATATTTTTTTTAACGCCATCATCTGCTGGACTTTTTGAACATACTGTTCTGCAATTTTTTTCATTTGCCTAATTGTTTCAGTAACTCGTCTTTGTATCCTTATGCTGCAATTGAAAGTTATTTGGACTGTTGGGAACCAAAATATAAAACAGTATTAGTTGAAGCCTTGAAGGTTCTGTTTCCTGTTTTGGAGGAAACAACTGCTCTAATTTTGCGGAGAAACCAATTGAAGGATTTTTTTTTTTTCCTTCTTTTTGGCGAGACCCTTCAAGAACCAGACAACTCAGTGGACTTGCCCTTGAGAGTTAAACCCTGGTGGCTTCAACCTCCATGCCTTAGTATGCAAAAGCATGCGTAGGGGCCCCCCTATTTGACTAGACTGAGCCACCTAGGAGACCAAGTGAAAAGATAATTTTTTTTTCTTCTACTTTGACCTTTCTTCATTCTGTTCTTCTGTTTTTTTTTCTCTTTCTTCTTGTTGATCTCTTTTTATTCCTTTTTCTTCTCCCTATTGCTCGTCAATTTTTTTTGTTTCATTTACTCTCTTTGGTCCGCCTAGGCCCACCTAGCACTCTTGCATACTAAGCTCCATGGTTTGCGAACATAACACCAAAGGGAAACTCTCAACACAGAGGGTAGAGTCAATACTTGAGCACGGGTCTGCACCTCAAGTTTCAGCACCCTCACAATTTCCCTCTTACCTTCAGCTCTCTAAATGTGGTGGTCCTGTTGGAGGTTTTAGTTCCTGCATTCATGGCTGTGACCAGTCTTCTGACTCTCTGAGGGACTTTCCTTTTATTCACTTCAACTTGTTTCCTTTAGCAATTTCCATCTTGTCTGATGCGTTTAGAAATGTATTTTTATTCATTGTTTGAGTTGTAAAAGAAAACTTGGTCGACTAGTTACCTTCTTGAAAAGATCAGTTTTCTGTTAACTGTAGAGGTTCAACTGAGAAAACATATGCTACTAGAAGTGTCACTCATAAGCTGACACAATTAGGATGATTTGTTCCTATGAATTTTGAGTTCTTTAATATCTGATGGACATTCTTTTAGCTTATGTTGTCAAGGGTTCTTTTCTTGACATACTTTTAGCTTATGTTAAGGATTTTCTTTTCTTGACATACTTTTAGGTTATCTTGTCAGGTCTTTTTTTTTTTCTCTATTCATGTATTAGTCTCATACAGTGCAGTGCTTACACTTGAAATCTTGCCTGTCATGCAGGGTTTCCAATTTATAGTTGATGATTCAGGAGGCTTTTCCAGTGTTGCTACAGATTTCTTGGAGAATATTTCAGATGAGTACACAAGCACACCAGTATTGCTTTATGCTGCCAGAGGTCCAGGAAACTATACAAGTATCCTAGGACAACATGCTCGTGCCTTGAGAGCACTCCATGATTCTGTCTCCTTCTCAAGGCTCTCATCTTTTTGTAAATTGATGGTGCCAATTGGATTGCCTTCTCTTAGTAAGTTCTCATTCTTATGACTTCATTATTTTGAATAGTGATCGTTCTTCTAAAGTTTTTTCAAGAACCAGATGTCTATTGCAATTTGAAATTGCTGAATCTCTTCGCTCAGACATGATAAATTATCTTTAAAATTGAAGATCATATTATATATAAATGCAACACAATATTTGTACCTAAAAGAAAATGAAAATTTTACTCTGTTTTGCCTGGCAAAATCAACGTATATGTTCATTACTAGACTTTCTTTTACTATATCTCTTGTTTCGTTTGTGAAGGTAAGGTATCTGCTCACCTCTGTGTTGATGATGAAATGCCGTTCCATTCCAGTGCGGTTTATGCTGCTGGGCTTCATTCAATATCACTTCCATTTAGAATGTCTACTCTAGGACCAGCTACTCACTCAGAATCTACCTTTGGGGCTCTCGATGTTGCTACATTTACACAATTGCTAGCAGATCAAGCTAGGCAAAATATGGTTTCAGTTTTGGATATAGCCATGCCTGCTCCACCTCTGCCAGGTAGATATACATCATCTTTGTACTGAATTTAAGCATTTTTGTGCTTTAGTCACCCTTCCTGGATACAGGTGAGCAAAATCAGAGATTTGTACAGAGGAGCTTGCATCCATTAACACCTGACGTCAAGGAGGAAGCTGATGATGATGCTCATGGGATTCAATCCACTGTCATTCATGGAGCCCTTCATCAAGGTCACTCAACTAATTTTTTCTTCAATGGCATACATATCGTGTTGATGTGTCCTACGTCTGGACTAGGAACTCTTACTTTCTTTTGAACTGTGACTAAACACTCGTGTTATTAGTCATGAATACCACTGATGAAGTACTAATGAAGTAATAATTCCCAAACAACTCAAATCTTGTGATCTTTTGAAATCTTACGATACTATATGATAATATAGTGATCGGAGAGCTATGGTACAACCAAAACATCTTGTCTTTAGGAATGCCACTTTTTTGGTTTTATATCTGTGGCAGCAGGCACACATGATACAACCGTTTGATGATAGCATGTAACCTTTGAAAATCACGCAACTTTTACCTGTGTTAGACTTGACTGTATCTTTATCTTCTCTATGTTGTATGCAAAATGCTTGTTTCCCAAGATTTTTGAGAGATGGTGATTGGTGATGGGGGTTTTTTTGAACTAGAACTCGATCCACCTACGTAGGGGTTGAACCTAAATTTTTCAAGTACAAATGGAAGATATTCACAAAATAACCGATCTTTCCATATGCTTATGGGATGTCAAAATATTTTTTCAAGAAGCTTTTTCTGAAAATTTCCAATGACAAGACCTGTAGTCTTATATTACCTCCATTCACTCTTTTCTTCTCCTATTCGTAAGGCTAGCATGAAATTTCTTGGTCAAATTTGAGCTGATGAGCTTATATACATACAAACAGCTACAAGGCATCATCAAGAGATTCAACACAACTCAGTTGGGTTCATTTTTGGGTCATATCCTATCAGAAGATGAAAACAAACTTGGTTTGACTATCCTTACTTTTCTCGAAGAACTAGAAAAGATACTGCAGGGCGTCAGTTAATGGAAGAAGCCCAGAACTTTGCCCATGTTTTTTACTTGTTTCTTTTTAACGGCTGAATTTCAAGCCAGTCCAGCCAGCTATGTATGAGTCATGAGAATGTGCAAATGCTTATGTACATCCTGTGTTTGGATGGATAAGCACTTGCAGATGCACGAGCATATTTACCATGCCTTTTGATGTCTTATTTTGGTTATTCTCTTGGATGATGCCACAACATTAACATCATGTTGAACTGATTAAATCTCATAGAAGTCCTGTTTTCTTCTTGTTTCATAATGACTTGACTCATGAAGTAGCCCTTGAACTTTCCAAAAACTGTGTTCTTTGTGGGGCTTGATCCAGCTGGCCTTTTGTTTGTGGTTATCTGTCTAACTAGTGTTGGGAATCGCAGGGGGTACAAGGGCTTCAATTACAGAAGTCAAGGAGGCATTCTGTCTTGATTATCAGAATAGTGAATCATTACCTCTTTTCTCGAATATTTCAATAGCTCTCTGCCCTCTTCCTTTGCCTCTGCCTTTCCCTCGACTTTTCCAGAATACACTTGGTCAGCATGGGGAAATCACAATGAATCCCACAGCTTCGGGGGCATTGGGTTCCCTTGATGTTTTCTCAATACCTATGGCAGCAAGGCTGCGTTCAAGCAATGCCATCTTACCGTTCATTGAGAAACGACTTCTTGATTTTCGAAGGTATGGCATGGCCAGAGGATCTTTGGGTATCCAGCTGCTCCAAAGCTGGGGGTTCCAGCGAGATGAACTAGAAGATATGGCAGAATCCCAAGCAAAGATGGTGCAGCTCCTAGGAGGTGGGTCAGAGGGATCATCTGATTCTGATTGACAATGTTGGATATCCTTCATATTTGGAAGCAAAATTGTAATGTTTTGTTGAATATTTTAAGCTCTGTCTAAACAGTAGTATTCTTCTTCTTTTTTCTTTTTTTTACTTTTTAAAGAATGCTTGTGCAGATTGCATGTTGACAACCAAAAGAATAAGATGTATATTTAAATAATGTACAACAGAATAGTGTACATAACAAAAAGAATTCAGAAAATACACAATTAGGCATCCGAGATAACAATTTACACCGCTATACATTCTTGCCTAAGGAAGCCATTCATCTCCACCGTTCCTCAACTTCGAAATTTAAACTAAAATGTCTTAAATTTGCTGATTACTTTCATGCAGCAGGCCGACAACAAGAGATGGCGATTAGTTGGCGGGTTAAATAAGTATATAGACTGTGCTGCACTTAAAAGAATACTGCAGCAATGCAAGGCTGGAGAGACTGATCAAGGACCATGCTTACACCAACATATATGATGAATGGTCATGCTGAAGGTCCATCAAGAATTACCAACACCACCTTCAGATGGTTCTTTCTAAGCAAAGATACAGATGGTCATAGATGCAATCTTGTCCATGGGACCCAGATTCCTGATGGAAGAATAGATGGATCATGAATTCTGTTGCTTCAAGAAGGGGCATGCTTTTGCTCTTGACTGGTGTATGCGCATGTTCATTCATGCCCGTTAAGAATGCTCATCCAAAAAAGGGAAGGAAAAGCCGCTGGTGAGAACAACAGTCACATCTCTTGACTGGAGCCTATAACCTCAACTCCAGCTTCCTTTATTGTGCTGAAAAGATCCATGTCATTGGTATCAAATGGTAGGACCTTCCTGGACAGCAAACTGCCAGTTATCCAGTTTGCAGACTGCAACAAAGAAATGAACAATCAAATCCAAAGTTGTGTTTAATATGAGGGAAAAAGAAACCAATGTTTGAGAGAGAGAGAGAGAGAACCATCATATTTAGCTTGTATTCTGAAGCACATTGCTTCAGATGGCGTGTAGCCCAGCCCATATCCTCCACCACGATGGCACCAATGTTAACTTTTTTGTTCCTAAGATTCTGTACCAACCATTGCAGAGTTTTGAACACCCTACCGCCTCCATGCTGGGCAGCAAGATCAGGTAAAAGAATATAAGACTGGCAGCACAAAAACTATCGATAGACTAACTGGTGCGACTCAAGGTGACTGCCAGAGCCCAGTCAAACGATCAAATGGAAATGATAAACAAGGAATCACTGTTAAGGTGTAAGAACAAGTACAAAATGATCAATTGTTTGTCATGGCCTTATCCACCTAATCACAGTGATGTAGCTCTATTATTAGGAACAGCATTAACTAGTTGTAAAAGGATAGAAAAACATTACCCTGATTAGCTTTGTAAATTTGATGCAGAAGCTGGCTTTCCCATAGAGCATGATCCCTACTCCGTCAAAAATATATGCCGATTGTCCAAGACCCATATTCTGCATTCCAGCAGATTGATTTGGAAGAAGCAAATATCTGCAAATAAGATCATTAATGGAAAATAAAAATTGGCAGGACAAAGTCCAAGAACTTGTTCAGTAATCTAATCATTGCAGGAAAGGAGATGCAGCATACACAAACAGATCCAGTTTGAGGGAGAAAAAGGTCGTGCCTTGTTATTCTTCAAGAAAAGATCAAGGGTTTTCAGATGTTCGTGGCCTCTAAGCCTATCTATAATATGAAGCATGTGCTTGAAATGACAAAATTCTACTGCAAGTGATGACACTACATAACCTTGAATGAAGTACCCTTGCTTTGAGGAAATCAATCTTCACAAAGCCATGTGCAACAACCTTGTCAAATAACAAAAGGGAAGTGAAGCACTTGCACTTATGACATACTCAGGAAAGCACAGAAGGCTCTTCACAATCATCACACGTAAGAAGGATCACAAGCTTCTGAGAAGTACGAGGGGAATATCCCATTCTATACAGGAAATGAAGCAACAGAAGTAGAAAAGGAGCTAGCCGTTGGATAGCTCCAACAGATAGAAAGGTAGCCGTTGGGCCAGCCAATGGCTAGCCTGCTGCATTTTAGCAGCAAAATAGAATAAAATAAAAATAAGGAATAAAAAACAGAAAAAATTCCTGAAAACAAGTATCATATGCATATACGTATAGATCATATATAAACACACGCACGCACACACACACACACACACACACACACACACACACACACACACACACACACACACACACACACACATATATATATATATATATATATATATATATATATATATATATATATATATATATAAAATTATACATATATATATATAATTATATTATATTAGATGCATATATTCTCACAAAAGCAACATCTATACCATGTCTCGATATAAAAAAAAAAACATGTCAACAAAACAAATGAAATCTGGACACTGCCACGTGCAACAAGACAGTAATGAAGGAAATCTTTACTTGTCGGGTGGTAACATAGAACCCAAGGAAATTGAGTCAATAAGCCAGTCCACTGTCAGCAAACGAGCATTTGTTGCACATCCATACAATAATTTTGTTGTTCGCACCTACAAAGAAGAAGCTGATGATCAGGCCAGCAAACCTTGACAAGAAAAACAAATGCGAAGCTAGGCCTGAACACCTTAATTTCAGAAAGCATAATCATTTTGAAAAAAGTTCATTGAAAGCGATTCATACCTCCTAAAGGAAATTTTTTAATCAACAGGAACCATTGAAGAGAATTAGGATAGCTGTAAATTTCTTAGTTAAAAGATCAATGACATATTTCTCATAAACTTGGACCCATACAACCATGCAACATTATTTCCACTAGTTAGTGCTCAGAACTGATAGCTGCTGAAGGAACATGTTCCCCCAATTTATTCTTCAGCAACCACATGATATAATTCAAAAGGCAGACCTTGGAGAACTTGTCGAGCTGGCTAGCATGCACCCAAAATTGACTTCATAGATGCAAAGGGCAGTTTGTTGAGAGAATAACATGCACTACACTTGTGCAGCAATAAATTGTGCTTGAACAAATTTCACCGACAGAAGGGTGAGAGTAAGAATAAAAAAGACTCGCAAACCTAGCTTCTTTTTCTCTTTGATGAGGAGTCTGCAAATAGATGAAAAGCAAATTATCATAAAATTTTGCAAGGGGACTTTACATTTTCACTTTTAAGCAGCATACTGATATTTCTGCCATGTGTATGCACCTCATGTCCAATTTCTACTTTGATATGGAGCTACAAACCTTTCGAGGAGATAAGATTATAGTATGGGCATGATCCTTTTGAACTGGTCTCCTCTTGCCTGTTTGCCTTGGGGAAGGTGATGGAATGTCAAAAAGCACCACCCCTCCATGTTTCCTAATCAACACTTCCAGTTCTTGCTTCTCATTTCTTGTGAAGCCCGTCAGCATAAATTCCAAGCCCATACATATAACTCTTTTCTGAGTCCTGCTACAGTTTTGTCTTTTATTTTGCATTTTTAGCTTGGTCAAAAGGAAGGAATTTTTCCACTTTTTGCCATTTCCTTGACGCAAGCCTACAGATAAAACAATTGTCAATGTCAAAACATAATAAAACACATAGAAATGTAATAGATTGAACAGTGGCAAAAAAAACTAAAAAAAAAAAAACATATTGTGTTGTGGAAGGGGAAAATACTACAACTACGGATCTGGGTGGGTCCCGAACTAAAATTTCTTTGCTCACACCCATCTTCATCTTCAGCAAATCGAACTTTCTTGATCAAAGGTTCCTGTTCATGTGATGTTGATTCCAATTGGGGTGTTGTTTTACGCTTTGCATCCTCCCTGCAACTTGATTTCTTCTCCAACATTGTAAATGGAATTTTTCTCAAGCATGTTTCTGCTCCTCCACCCATGGTATACTCTTCATTAGCATCATTTCCTATTGTTTTGCAAGGCCGAAGCCTGCGCCTGGCCCCATTTTTCCATACTAAAGGTGAACAGCTTCCATCAAGTTGGTGCATTGTGATTTCATCATCCAATACATCAATAGTTTGCATCACATCTGAGTTCTTTAAGATGTTTTTCTGAACAGTACAACAATTCTCTCGTTTCTTTTGTTTATGAAGGCATCCATTGATCTCAACAGGATTAGCTGTTCCCTTGCATCTACCGCCAGATTTAGACGAAGTAGCACACTGTGATTTCTTTTCCAGATTCAAAGGTTGGCAGCAGCCAGAGTTGATTTTAGAATGCAGCATTTGTGAATTTTTCTCACTTTTATCCCTTGACATAACAATTTTGTTGGCAGTAGAGTCTTTTTGTTCATCAAAAGTAACTTTCTTAAATGAAGTCAGCATGCTGTAGCTCTTCAGTGATGCCGCAAGTGTTTGTCTAATTTCTCCGAAGCCTGCAGAACTGATCCTTGGGTGCATACATCTAACAGAAGCGACAGGGGATTCTAGGCTTTCAGTTCCTGTAAGTTTAGCAAGTGAACAGAAGAACTCTCGACCAACCATAGAATCAGTATCTGGTCCCAGTCGATTCTGCTTGTCCAGTTCGAAGTCCTGCAATCTGGAGGTAACATCCACATAGGAATTTGTGTTCTCACCAGGAACACTGCACTTGACTACAGAACAGAGAGGATCATCCAATGAGCAATAAGAGTTTGCGACCACCTGAGAAGCAATGTTCACAATGCTATTATTGCTATCTATATCTTCAACAGGCAAGCCAGAGACACATGATGCATTCCCGTCTGGCCTCCATGCATTCACCCAACGTTCAGGTTTGTATGCAGCAGAATTCTCATCTAAAGCAGCAACTGACTCAGACAAGAAGCTGGTCTCTTCAACAAAGAAATTTGATTTTCTTCTTTTGTTCTGTAAGCCATCAAGGACAAATGATTTTACAACCTAAAGCAACAAATTCAGCATGACAACAAGAAAGAACAACAGAGGCCCATTTTCTCTTGATACCAAGTTTATATGTGGATTGTGGAACTAGCACAATTCAAAACTGTTGAAAAAGATATTGAACATAGAAAGGGAAAGACTTGCACAATGCCACCAGTTACCTGGTCCACACAGCTGTCATGCTGATGGCTACCAGAATATCCCTTTGATCCTGCCTTTTTTGTAACTTCAGCTTCAATAGCAAGGCAGAATAATCAGAGACAATCAATATTCAGGTTGAGAACTCTGCATGAGACATGGATGACTACTACCTGTATGATCCCCAGGATCTTGAACCCAGGATGGTGTGACTATAGATGTTTCAGACTCAAATGGTTCTAAACTTTCAGCATCCAGGTCAACTTCCTGCAGAAAGAAGAAAGCACAAGGATATCGTTAAAAAAAAAAAGAAGTATGACAATTGTTGATAGATCGTATGTTTCGGGTCCGGATCCATACCCGACCCGTCTTGTAGCCCGTGTTGGGCACTACTTAAGTCATGTAACCCTAATCCTTATGTGTGAATGAGAATCTAAGGAGAGAGAGAGTCTGGCGGATAGTGGGCACCAACTCCTCCTCATTCGTGGTTTTTTCTCCCTCAAGTTGAGGGTTTTCCACGTTACATCGTGATCATTGTTTCTTTTCCTCTTCTGGTTCGTGTTTCTACATGGTATCAGAGACAAGTTCTGCGATCTATTGGTGTTTTTCGTCGTGATCTCGTTGCCTAGGGATCCGCGCTGCCACCTTGGGATCCGTGCACACCGTCGCCTCGGGATCCGCGCCGCCTAGGGGTGCGCACTGTCGCCTAGGGTTTGTGTCGTCGCCCTTGTGTTGTTGCCGTCGCCGTCACCGGTGTCCGTTGTGCCGTTGACTTGCTTCCCGGAGAAGAAGGAAGATGTGCGTGCTTAGGCGCTTCCTAAGCTTGCCTCCCCCTATTCACGTCACTTCCTAGGGGTCTTTTGCAAATCCGGTGAAGTGCATCCGCCTCTAATCTGCAATATCTTGCTTGGTTGATCGTTGANCTTGGACACTTGCCTTTTGGCTTCCTTAGACAGTTGTTTCCTGATATATGTTCCAGGTTAGATATGACTATGGTGTCTTGTGATGTCTGTCACCTGGCCAAACATGTTAGGGCTTCATACCCTTTGTCTAACCATCGGTCTAATGAGGTATTTGCCATGATTCATTCTGATGTATGGGGGCCTGCAGGGATTCCTTCCGATCATGGTTTTCAATACTTTATCACCTTTATAGATGATTGTTCTCGTAACACTATTGTCTACTTGCTGAAAGACCGTAGTGAAGTTCCTACTGTCATAGAGACTTTCATTGCTTATGTGGAAACTCAATATGGAGCATCTGTTAAGACATTTCGATCTGACAATGCTCGAGTGTATATGTGTCAGTCTGTTGATAGCTTCTTTCGAAAAAAGGGAATTATTCATGAGACTTCCTGTAGTTATACCCCTCCTCAAAATGGAGTTGCTGAATATGACTCGGGCTTTTTTTTTTCAACGTCATGTTCCAAAAAGGTATTGGGGGGATGCTGTGCTGACCAGTGCGTATCTTATAAACCGATTACCTAGTCGTGTGTTGAATGGGAAGACGCCTCACTCTATGTTACCGGGGAGTCGTGAGCCTTTCTCACTTCCACTCGGAGTTTTTGGTTGTGTTTGCTTTATTCATAATCATAGTCCTCACATTAAAAAGCTTGATCCAAGGTCTATAAAGGGCATTTTTTTAGGGTATTCTCCCACTCAAAAAGGGTACAAGTGTCGAGACCCTTCCACTGGTCGGGCCTATGTTACCAAAGATGTCACTTTCCTTGAACATGTTTCCCATTTTGGTGAGAATCCTCTTCAGGGGGAGTACTCTATGTCACAGGAAGAGTATTCTCAGAGTCAGGAAATTCAGTTTACAGATTTTTTGGACTACAGGCGTGACTCTGTTGGCCCATCTAGTGAGGTGCATGAACAAGAGAAAAATGGTTCATCTAGTGAGGTACATGAACAGGAGAAAAATGGAGAGTGTTCCACTGAGGCAGAAGAGAAATGCAATCGTCTATTTGGGCAAGTTTACTCTAGGCGAAAAGTTTGTACAGATGAGATGACAGGTGATGAGAGTTCTACTCCCAATCAAATTAGTCCTTCCCTGGATGACCCAAGTCGTGCGCAGA